>JADDOH010011514.1:0-18575 GCA_016648135.1 Agrypnia vestita | reverse complement strand
CAGACAAAGCTTGCCCTGAGCCTCTGTTGCGCCTAGTTGTTGTGAATATATGTTTACTCTTTCCACTATATACCATGAACAGATAAATCAGGCCGAAGACCACCGATCGCGCCAGTTGTAAGCAAGGTATGTATGTATGTATTCTGGAGAACCCAGCCGTTAATTTGCATTTTGAGTATTGCGTGTGTTTTTAATAAGTATAACCGTGTATTAATCGACCGTGATTTATCTAATCTGGATGACCGGCAGATCCAGTATACTATTGCATTAAAAAAAAGAAAAATTTACGCAATAAAATTAAATATTGCGTGTTGTTGCGCAATATCAGCACTAAGTTCCTATTATGTACCGTCGGTTGTATTATGTGGATACCAAGTTATACTCATAGCGCCCTAGGCTGTATTTCGCAAGTGGTATTTATCTATCTGAATAGTCCATCGTAATCGTGACCCCGCGCTCAACCGTGGAATCCGTCCACAGGTGCTAATATGAGACCTCGGTAACCAGGCGGCTTCGTTCTAGGCGAAAAATCTACGTAGACATATTTATGTTCGCGACGCCGCTACCGGATGCGAGGAAGTGACTAATGCGCCGCCATGAAAGGCGATTTTGTTAGTCTGTTCAATCGATCGTCGTTTTGAGTCCGGCTCATGTTGCGCGTTAATAATGTTAGGTTAGTTTCGCCTCGTATGAATACAATGGCATTTCTTCTGCTACGCTACCAAAAGTACCGGGTAACCGCGTCACATCGAGGAGTCCTACATTACTATCACTAGACAATTACTGGCCAAATTATATGTTAGACTAAACGTAAACTTAATTCAATCACGTAAATAAATTTTAAACATAGCTTTGAGCTTGCAAAAGCAGATCTCAAATAATATATTAGACTTTTAATAAATGAACTTAAAGTAAAACCGCTTTTAGAACTTTTCTTAAAGCCTCTCTTTTAAACTTTCGATTTAAACTTCTTCAAAAAAAAACTCCACCCCAAAATACACCCTCTACAAGACCCAAACGTCACAAGCTGTCATCCATAACCTCATCGGATGACATTTCCGCGACAAGATATGCGAGTCCCGGTGTGTACACGTCAAATGACCGCGTCATTGTCCCCGAAACATGAGCGTAGATGTTGATGCGACATGTCGAGCGGAATGTTTCGCGATTTGTCCCCTAGTGAATACATGGCTTAACTCAGATTAAGGAACATGCATTATGTATAATCACTTCTCAAGCCCCTGTAGCTCTTGTCTCGACTTGAGCCCGTGGATACTCTTCCGCCAGCGGCGAAGTTACTCGTGCACGGAATAAGTAATTTGTATCGAGTATTCATTTGTATTTCTTTACAGCTTCCGCGGAAGATACGGTCGGTATATCCAATCACTCGACATGTGAAGTTCCAAAAAGGATTTTTTTTTCAAAAATGATCTTTTTTAACAATTTTGTTTAAGTATCTTGTAATATGAATGCGCTACAAATGGTATCAGTATTGTACGTGTTTCCATTGCCAGCTTAAAAAAACAAATGGATAAATCGTATAAAGTAGCGAGAAGTAAAGATTGTTTTAAAATACATAGAAATACTATACACATTTATTTATTTATTTTATTTTGGGGAAAATAACAGCAAAACAATCTTAACAAATATGAAATAATGTTTTTTAAAATTACGCCAATTACAAATTTTCCACTGAATATAGTAATTTACTTTAACTTACTTTAACAGCGAGTGGAGAGGGTGGAGGGGAATGTGGGACGGGAGTAGAAGGGAAGATATAATGTACGAATTATTTTGGGTGCGGTAGTGTAGATATTGTTTGTTTTATGTTTCTTATTGTCGAGTTGAAAATATCAATGTGGTGATAGTTTGTGTTAAATGAATTTGTGGATCTGTACATAAAGGATTTTTGTTTTGAGTTGGTCTCACAAAAGGGGAGATGAAAAGTAGGTGAATGTCTGTTATTGCGAGTTGGGATGTGGTAAGATATTCGTTGAAGAAGTTCCGGACTATCAACTAGATTGTGTGTTATTTTGAATAGCATCACCGCGTCAGCTATGTTTCTTCGACGAGTTAGGGTCTGCATGTTAAAAAACTTCGCAGAGTCTTCATTGCTTAAATGATTTTATATTAATATTATCTACTGGACACTTATAATTTTTTTTATTTAATATGTATACACGTTTACTAATTTATCATTTATACATTGCCTGCTTCATTGTGTGGTCTGGTGGTCTCCCTCTTATGTGTCTATACCATCTCAACTGTCGTTCCTCCAGCTTACTGTTTATGTCCGTGATACCCAGGCTACCATGAATGCCTGACAGCGTGGTTGGCTATGATGGCCACTTCGCGGCTGGTAGTGACCGCTGCGCAGAGATGTGTGTCTACAATCGGCTTTCATGAAAGAAACATTAATATGACAGTTAACCAGTACATCATAGACAATGTGTGTACTGCAGCGTTTCCATAAAATAAAGTCTGCGACTTGATTCTAACTGGAATATAACATTTTTCATTTGTGTTCACAAAGTTCTTTTAATCCTATCTTTACTATTAATTTCTCCTGCCGACCATTAAAGTATTCGCAGGTGGGTAAAGGTAAAAACGTTGGTAAAAAAAATGCCCGTCCTCTCACAGCTGATTTGAAAATGTGACATTTGTCCATATAGGTACTTGTCATTTGAATTTTGTCGCTGTCATTTTCGTATTGAAATTTGTAAACATTAAAATGAATCTTTTAATTTCGTGTTGTTTTAGCGATGGTTTGACTTTTTTTGGTTTGTTTCATAGAATAAAGTGGTTTGTTTGAACTGGTTTTGAACCGCAAAAGTACGTATTGCCAGTGGTGAAAAACTGAATTAAATCAAATTCCATAGACAAATGCGGTATTTGAGGTTTATTCCGCTTAGCACCCTATTAGCCTTATTATTGGTTTGACAGTGGTAAAAAAAACGTTTGTGCAACCCAAAATCGAGTTTACTCTCAGATGAGGGTAAAAAAGTTACTCGGGTCAATGTTACTCGAACCAAATTTACTTCTGCTGGCGCAACCGAGCCTAAATGGCGGATTCATCAACCTAATAATATTACCGTTTCATTACTATTACTATTACTATTACTTTGCTTTTGCTATTACTATTACCATTAGTATTACTATTACTTTTTTACCTTTTCAACTCAATTTTTTAAGAAAAAAAGGGGCAGCAGCCACTTAAAATATTTTTATAAATTGCAGCATTTAAAATAATTTACAACATACCTTTATTAATTACAGGATCTTCAGGACGATTCACCAACGTCAAATGTTTATTGCGCTAAACTTTTCATACGAACCCTTTTTACATATTTCCTTGAATATTATAATAACGTCTCCGCCCTCCTGGAAAGGGTCGGCGTTGAAGAACCCCTTGGGATTTCGAAAAAAATTCAAAATTCCAGACAAACATTGCTGTTTTACAAGAAACATTACAACTGGTACAGTTCAACGTAAATTTGTGTGTATAGTTTTCTGGGATATTCTGCCGTGTATATGCGATATATACGGCAGAATATCCCAGAAAACTATACACAGAAGATTCTGAACGGCCGTGAAAACCTAAGGACATTTCCAACGTAAATTTGACAGAAATTCGTATCTGACATGATATTCCTGCGCGTAGGTACCTCGCGACCCTTGCCCTATTTAATATTTAAGGTAATGTCAGATAACAACACATCACTAGATCTACCTGTATCAAATGGTAAGAAAATATAAAGATTTTATTACAATGGCGTGCAGCGCATACAACCAAAAGTGCCGTGCATTATTTGTGTGTGTGCAGTAAACTGTGTAGTCAATATTCTGAAGATGCTTAACAGACACTATATGGGCCAATAAGCATATGGAAAGCAAAGTCAGAATATATAAAACATGCATAAGACCTATCGTAACAAAAGGTATCGAAGCAAGAGCGGACACGGTGAGAACTAAACACCTCCTCAGAACTACCGAGATGAAGACCCTAAGACCCATTGAAATCCGCAGAACCTGCGATATACAAGACATTCATCCATATTCTGAAAATAACAATGTCTGGATTTTTGAGATCTTTTTCCCAACACTTAATAGACGATAATAAAAATTAAAAATGTCCAGAGCGGATTTTGTAATTCTGCGGCTCAAATTTTTACATTTGACAGATAACAATTTACATCTTTCTCCCTCCCTCTATATCTATCTCATGTAGAAACTTACAGAAACAAACACCGACGTAAAGCTATGTCTCGTTTATTTTTAATTTTTATTATCGTCTATTAAGTGCTGGGATAAAGATCTTAAAGATCCAGACATATCTGTCAAATGTCAGGATGGGAAGATTTGAATACGCGGTAACGCCGAACGCGGTCATGACAAGTTTAGCCATCTGGACGCTGTGGATGAAGAAATTAATACGTTTGTAAGAAACAATCCTTATATCATCTTTTAATACAGTGTATTTGAGCCGTAGAATTACAAAATCCGCTCTGGACATTTTTAATTTTTATTATCGTCTATTAAGTGTTGGAATAAAGATCTTAGAGATCCAGACATTGTTATTTTCAGAATCGGGCCGATTATAAGATGGAGCAGGCAGAGAAGGCGTATCTGGAGGCACCATGTCGAGAGAATGGACCAGACGAGACTTCCCAGAGCCGTGATGCGCGGGATTCCAGAGGGGCGCCGAACGCCAGGGAGACCTAATAATTAATACTCGTTGGTTGAATTAATTGAATTATTTAGTTTTGGGTAGATCCCAGAATCACAAAGAAAATCGTTTCTAAAATATTAATGTTTTTGATAATGAGAGGTTCCCGACAGAGAACTGGTATCACAATGAAAATTATGCAAATGCATGTTCGTCCAGGGACTTGTACTAAATGTTATTCAAGTAAAATGAACCCTTTTGATAAATCCTGCTCTCCGAAGTTAAAATGATATTTTTTTAAACGATACTAAGAATCCATACCGCGAGCCAATAATTTTATATTGCCGTAAAGATATTTTAGGGACAAGTTGTGGGTTCGTGTAGCGAAGGAACGATTATTCATAAATGTTTATTTCTCACCGGAGAGAAGCTTCGGGAGCAATTGAAGATTCGTAAGTGAAAATGCCACCCCGACAATTGCGCGCAAGACAACTGAGCGCCGACAAGCATGTGCAGACTTGGCGCCATCAGTTGTTAAACACGGGTACTTCATAAGCTTTTTGTTAACATTTTAGAGTATTTAAGTATACTTCAAGATAACATTTTGGTTTTGATACAAATTTATCAGGACATTAATTAAAAAATTATGTCTAAATCCAAGATAATGGTCCCATTGCATATACAACGAAAATGATTATTTCACTATATTATTGAATGTGCTAATAACAAAATGAAAGATAATTTACGTTTAAATAGTAAGTATTAAATAAGATATTACACTTTAAAGTTTCGAAAAATGCACTGCATATTTTGACATTTCATAGGCAATATATGAGGTTAGGTTAGGTTATTCGGTTTGGTTAGGTTAGGTTGTTAGGTTTGGTTTGTTTAAATTAGATTACGATTATTTTAGTTGGATTAAATTAACAGGACATTAAATCATACAGTGAAATACTTATTTTCATTGTACGAACAGCGGGACCGTATTCTTGGATTATTCCAAAATTATAAAAGAATTCAATCCTAAAGGCCGTATATTACCGAGGCTTTATTTCCTGCTGCAACTCAACCCCTTGATCCCCACATCCGGATGCAAATGCGGATACCGGACGTCGGCTCGACCCCTATTTATGACGTATGTACGTAAAAAACATAATCTCTGTAAAATTATTTTAGCAATGCCCCCGTGACAAATGTTCCCGAATAATGCGGCATGAAAATAATCCTTCCGGATTTCTGAATTTAACCAAAAACAATCCTTTAAAATGTTTTTTCAGTAGACACACCAGTGAAATTTAAATTTTAAAATTTTCGTTTATAACATTTTTATCTAAATACTAAACATCTCTATCGCGGTAGACATCGTGCGCGATTTTTTTCGCTACGCAGGGCCACCAACTGAAAAATGCCAAGAATGACAAAATCGGTGCCTACGCCAAAAAAATGATTCACAAGCATAGACTATAAATATAGACTAGTTACAAACTAAAATAGAGATGTTACACAAAATAACAACACGAATTACTGTGAATATAGACGCACATTGCTGGAGTTGGTCTAGGGGTGTCCAAAATGTATAAATGTCCGCGCGATATAAAAAAATATATATATATATCAATGTCAGAACTTAAAAAGTGGTTAATAGAAAACGACATAAGTTATATATGAACTATATTAATATTGAAATGATGTGAAGTGTTTTACATGACAATGAATAATTAGTGATATATATATTTATATATATTTCTCTTTCTCATTCCTTAATTTTTGCTATATATATTTTTAATTTGCTATTTTCTTTATTTATTGCTCTTTTCTTAATTTGCTTAAAATTTTTAACTTTGTACTGAAAAAAATTTTTATGTTGTTTTTTATACTTAATTGTTTTCGTTTTTTTATCTTTTATGTTTATAAAGTAAACAATATTTTGTAATAGTGTAACTTTAATTGTAAAAATGAACCTACAGACAAACGTCTTTTTAGACGTTTTGTGGGACTAGATATTATAAAATGTAAAGAAAATAATTAGAAAAAAATAAAATTATATATATATATATATATGTATATAAATATTAATACAATACACATCCCTGTTTATATTTGTATCTCTTTTATACGTATGCTGCGCTGTAAGAAAGAAAGACAAAAAACCATAGAATAAATACCACAATTCGCTACTAACTTCATATGCATTCGTTGTTTAAAATTATGTTTTATTGTCCTTTCTTATACGTGGTTAAGAAAATAATTTCTATCTCTTTCTGATTAATACATTTAGTACGCAATAGAAGACAGTAGAAACTGGATGTCTCAGATTTTTTTTAGTATTCCATAGACTCCTAATAATCCGGAAGGTAGGAACTGTAATGACATAATACACATATTTATACGTCATAATATACAAACCTTTTAAACTTTTTATCAATTTCAATGAATATGATATGTTTTTGTCTATCTTGAGTAGCTTGTTGGTCTTGTGGTTAGGACACTCGCCTCATGATCCAAAGATCGCAGGTTCGAATCTCACTCCAGACTAGCAAGTTAGTCCTATTTTCATAGTACAAGCGTTTATCTTAGTTTGAAAATAGTAAGAATATTGATGTGACACGTATTCCGTGATCGCATCTCTATTTAAAAATAAATGTCTTATTTCAGTGATTTATTATATTTTCGTGTATATTCGAGTATGTACATTATTTTTGGTATATGCTAAAATAATCTCTTGTATGCGTTATTTTTAAAGAGACTTATGACTTCTTTTTACATTATTTTAAGATGTTTTTCATAATTTACCTAATCTTGCTTTATTCAATTGTGTTACTTTTCTGTCAACGAACTGAAATACTAAATATATTTTTTATTAGCAATATTATTAACAACATTATTATTTAGTTTCATGTTTCACTTGATACAAGTTAAATAAAATGATAAAAAATCTTACATTTTATTTGATTTGTATTAAAGAAAAAGAATTTTCAGTTAATAAGTCAGAAATATTGAAGAAAAAAAGAAGCAATCTTCGGAGTCACTTATCTCCATAACTATTGATATTAGGACATTGTCGCTTGAACATATTTGACTCACAATTTAGGTTTGAATTATCATGTAAAATGTAAAATATAGTGGATTTGCTCTGTTATTACACCCTTTATATCCAGTATACGCATATTCAACTAACTAACCATCACGCCGTTTCCCCGCAGGGGTAGGCAGAGAGGATTGTACGCCACACTCTTCTATACTGGCACACCACTTTTGCTTCTTCTTTCTCATACAAGTTCTACGGTTGTTGCGGCTTTTAACGGGACCATCCTCAAACACTTGTTGTATCTGATCGTGCCAGGTCTTTCGCGGACGCCCTCTATTCCTGTTGCCTTCAACACTCGCCTCATATATTTTCTTAACCATCCTTTCCTCGTTCATACGTTCCGCATGACGAAACCATCTCAGTACTCCTTTCTTTATTCTATCTACCACAATACAGCCAGCATTGCATTCACGTCTAATTTGTTCATTCCTCACTCTATCGACCAATGATTTTCCACACAAGCGTCTTAGTGACCGCATTTCTACCACATTTAAAGCACCATTAATTTTGTTTCCCGCAGTCATTCTCTTTTCGATATCATTCTCAACCTTGGCGTCTCTACTAAACATACACAAACTCGTTCACTTGTTCTAAGCATTCATTGTTTACAATTACATCACGCTTAGTCACTCTTTCGTCTCTCTCGAATACCATCACTTTCGATTTGCTGACATTCATCATAAGATCACTCTGCATGCATACATCGGACTCCTTTCTTTATTCTATCTACCACACTACACTACACTGCGTGTATTCAAAAAGTGATGAATTTCATTTTTTAATTTGGCCTTCGAGCAAAAGCTTATTTCTCGTAAAAAAATCCGGAATCCTTCCAAGATCTCTAATAACTCAAAACTCCCCTAGATTCGCGAGGCATTCAATTTATTTTATAACTGCAGCCCCGAGTTTATTAACTACGAAACCGCTTTGAAAATATTCCTGATTAAATTCCGAAGAAAATCAAACGAATTTCATTTATTCAAAAACGGAGCCGCGCTCAAATCACGGGCTTTTTATGAAAGGAAAGACATAGAGCGACCTATTTGCCTAAAGATCCCCGTTTTCGCACAAAGGGAAGCAGTTGTATCCGCGAATAGGAAACGCCCCCTCCGCGGAATGGTGGCACTTTATGGGTTACGAAACCGATATAAACTTCCGGCCTAAACCGCTACTGGCTGAGTAAGAAGTATCAACATGATTATCATTTATTCTTGTTCATATTTCTGAAAGTAAATGCTGAAAAACATTTTAGGGGCGGATTAGTAAGAACCCACCCCCGCAGAGCTAAATCATTTTCTGAAAAAAATAACCATTTTACGAAAACGGACTTTTTGACTATCTTAATTTAATGAATAAATTGTCTATGAAAACATAAATGATTGTGCGAAACGATTGTGCTATGAAAATATGACTAATTAAGTGGCTTAAAACGACACCCGAACCGCTAGATTACTAGGCGAATGTATAATTTTATTTATTTAATTTCTATATAGTAATAACTAGCATTTAACACAAATAATGTAGATGAAGAAGTGAATTTTTTTTTAGTTGTTAGCTAAAAATGAAAGAAAAACAAATTATTAAATAAGAGGTATAAAGTAGAACATATTAGAACTACCGAAAACTAATTAAATGAAATTGAAAACTCAAGTTATAAAAAGTAACCCATAAAAAAAAAGTTTTTATTATACTCCCTTTCTCATTTACTAGTTGAAACATTTTTTTCCGCTTAACCTACGCGTTGGGCTTCGGTCGGGCGACGCTACGAAAGGGAGTAGTAAAAAATTTCCAAAAATCCATAATTATACTATAATCAGGTTTGGCGTCTACCAGACGCGTTGCAACATTTTCATACAACTTTATAAGTTGTATGAAAAAACCATTAAAACTTTAAAAAATTCAAAAATTTATTTATTTTTTTTAACGAAAATTTGATAGATCTTCTTGATCGTCGCCACGAGTCTGCTTGCCAAGTTTCAGCTCGATTGGATCACGGGAAAGGGGTTTAAAATGGATCCAAAGTATTTTCGTCAGACAAGAAGACAAGCAGACGCCACGAGCTATAAAGGGAGTAAAAAGAAAAGATAAATATAGCATAAATATGATCAATATTTATCATAAAAAGTATATTGCGTATATCATATTCAAAATTTTTATAAAATATTTATACTTTGTACTCTAATTAGTCACTCTAGGACCATATATTATGGTCAATAATGACTTGTTGACTGTCTGTTTGTTAAGAAATAAACATAAAATAACGTTAATAATCGCAATAATCGTTTACAAACTAAAAATAATAGTTTCGCCAATATGTGCGTGTGTATGTGTGTTAATGAATCGTGTGGTGATAATGATACTTTAGCGAAATATGCGAAAATGCTTCGTTCGCTTTAAATGTGGTTAAATCAGCTTTGACGACAAGTCAGGAATGGATCGATCTTTGTATTTTGTTGAAAAGTTACGTAGGACAAAGAATACATACAGTCAAATTTAAAAAAACATTATAGAAAGTTGAAATATTTTTAGCCTGTTCGAGTTAAGTAAATTTTGTTACTGAAAAATGTTTTCAACGTCACTTTTTTTCTCTCTCTCGTCTTTATTTTCATTTTCATTTAGAATAATTTCAAGTATTTATTCAACGACACGTTTTTTTCATCTGCGTCGGTGCTCTTTCAGAAACTACAATTTTCATGTTTAAGTATAATAAAATGTAATAGTCACTTTTCACTTGCGATCCCAGACACTCGGTATGGGAAAGGGGAGACTGTAATTGAGTTTGTACTGTGTGTGGCTTACAATATTAATGCACCTCTTTAGTAGCTGACTACGAACGAATACATTTCTCAACTCCACATCTGTGCGCCCTGTGCTTGCATATTTCACCGTCTAAACTAACATGAAATCTATTTTGAACCAAATGATCTGGTTAATTAAAATAAAGGAATAGTCTGATTTGCCAGAAAAAGACAAATAAAATTTCACCAACAAAATGTAGGTGTGAACGACGCAAGCAAGTCGGATTTGATCACCTCAACGTTATTAATTAAATGTGTATTTGTTCATTGGTTATTTTTTTCAACAAATACATAATCATATTTTCGTTTATTGAGCGTACTTAACCCAATGCCGTGTTACAAATAATATGCAGTCAATGTTGACAAAACAATTGCGGCATGAATTCATGTATGTGGGTCAAGCAGTGTTTTTTTTATTATGGCAATATTCCAACGTCATGTTGAAAAAGTAGGTTAACAGACTGCAAACGCGGATGTGCGAGAGCACACAGTACTACAATCACAGATAATACCTGGTCGATGACCTTGTACAATTCCCTCAGACGGCATAAATATAACAAGACATATCCCACACAAAGAAAAGTAGTCAGATCTCCGCCATTGGATCGAGCGAACCTCCACTGCGCCCACACACTTTATTTGTTTTTTTTTTTTATTTATACTTCTTTACTTGCTCCCGGAGCTTCTCTCTGGTGAAAAATAGGCATGCATGTGAAATTGCTAACATTTTTTTCATTCCACGAAGCCGCAATGCTTTTCTAAATATATTTTAGGGCACGCTGGATAAGTCCATGCATATTTATTTATACATGACCGATCTCAATCATTAGAAAAAAATTGTTTAGTTTCTCTTGAGGACTTAACAATACACAGGAAACCTTCCCTAAATTTTCCAATAGCTCTTCAGCCAAAAATATTTCCGTCTTCGTCTTCTTCATCAGCCTTCGGCTTTCCACTGCTGGATATAGGCCTCTTCCTTATATTTCCATTCTTCCCTGTTGTTGGCTAATTGAAGCCATTTCTTTCCCCCCCACAGCGACAATATCATCGGCCCATCTCTTTTGAGGTCTTCCGATGCATCTTTTATTTTCCCAAGGTCTCCATTTCAGAACTCTGGGAGGCCATCTTGTAGCATCCTGTCTTGCAACGTGTCCTGCCCATTGCCATTTTAGCTTCGCTACACGATCCATGATATCCACTACTCTAGTTCTGCGCCTAATTTCGTCGTTTCTAATTCTATCTCTTAGGCTTACTCCAAGGATGGATCTCTCCATGGATCGTTGCGTGCATTTGAGCTTTTCTACACTTTTCTTTGTAAGGGACATAGTCTTCAATCCATACGTCATCACTGGCAGTATACATGATTCAAAGGCTTTTCTTTTTAGGCTAATTGGGATCTCTATTTCTCTAATCTCTAAAATCTCTAAAATATTTCCACGTGTCTAAAATTTAAAGTAAGAATTTCTTTACGTTGTTTTTATTTTATTTAGATTTATCCGTTTTCATAGACTTGGAATGAATCATTTTATTTTTGTTACTGAATAAGTATTTATTTTTGTTACTGGGCGTATTTGTACGCCCAGAACTGACAGAAAATTATCAGAAATCGTTTAAAGCGAAATAAGAAAAAAAAATTAACACTTTTCTTGTCAAAATCTGAATGGCCGTATCGCATTTCATCTCAAAGCGTCGCTTCGTATTTTTATTACCGCCCCTCAATACCGAACGGGTCTTTAAAGTTTAAGAAGAGCTTTTGACGACTTTTTAGCCCAAATTCTCCGGATTTAATGTCGATGAAGTGAAACCGCATTGAAAGGGGGCGAGAAGACTCCATTCAAAAATATTTTAATCGATTTTTCATTTTTGAAAAAATCTGGGTAAATATAATACTTTAAAAGTCGCCAATAGTGTTTTCAGCTTTATATTAAAAACAATGAAAAAATATGGCGATGTTATTCTTCATTATTAGATTATGATTAACTGGAATGAAATTTCAAATGAAATTTCGAAAGGGACCCGTCTCTAATATATGAACCCTTTCGGGGTTCGATATATGAAAATGTATGTATTCCAATGCAATACTTGAATCACAGGTCGC
Source organism: Agrypnia vestita (assembly GCA_016648135.1). Taxonomy (NCBI): domain Eukaryota; kingdom Metazoa; phylum Arthropoda; class Insecta; order Trichoptera; family Phryganeidae; genus Agrypnia; species Agrypnia vestita. The sequence continues at coordinate 5,925 of JADDOH010011514.1, read as the reverse complement.
TTTGGTCTACGTTATGATATTAACTTTTTGTTAATTTAAGAATTTTTATAACAATCTGAAAAGATGCATGTTGGAGAATACAATGGATGCTTACTTACATACAATTTCTCAGTTATTTGGAAACTGTTATAATAAAATTGGAAAGGCTTCGGTAGCGGGTCATGCAGAGAGAATGATTGAACGATGCGCAATGAAGTCCTTGCTGAATTCAAAACCAATAAGGCGAAGAAACTTAGGAATGCTAAAATTAGATGGAGCGACATATCATCAAAGACATTCAAACATCACGTCAAAGACTGCCTTGGAGATGAGATGGAGAGAGCTGGCATAAGACCAAGATGAGTGGAGGAAGTCTCTTGAGGAGGCCGAGACCCACTAGTGGTTGTAGAGCCGAAAATAAAGATGATTTGGAATGTTCTTCTATTTTGTGTGATAGGGATTTGCTCGATAAAATTCACAAATTAATTCTCATAAAAAATAAATAAAAACACTTTACATTACACTACATAACACTAAACGTTTAGTTAAGTTGTCCTGATGAAGCTTAAGTTTAAGCGAAACCGGTTGGCACAATAATAAATCGTGGTTTAGTAAAGGAAAAGTGTTTTTATTTATTTTAATATGTCAAACCACAAAGTTATTGCTTTCTACCAAAGTACAAAAAATTAATTCTCAGTATAATTACAATGACACCTGTGGTTGCTTGTCGGGTTCTCAAAGCGAGCAAGCTCAGACTGACGGCCGTCTCGCTCACAAGCAATTTGCCGGCCCGCGCATCCATCACCATACACGACGGAATTCGCTCATTTACACCTATCACCACGATCATTCATCTTCAACGCGACGTCCCTGGTATTCTGAAGGAAATGTTCATTAATAATCTGTTAAAACATTTTTGTTGTTGTTCCTTCAAAGGTTGCTAAGTTTTTCCTGCTAGAAAAACACAAGATTAGAATTCGAGCCTTTTTGGGGCACAAGCTCATCTGTGAATCCTTTTGCCTTTACTAAATTCATAACATAAACAGTGTTAAAACGACAATAAAAAAATAAAGGTTCGTTTCTTCTCAATCTGAAAAGAAAACCATCCCCTTATACAATGGAATAGTCTAAAAGCAGATATCACTGGTCGATTCGGAAAAGGTATTAACGTAATAACTATAAAAAACTTTTGCAACAACCAATAGAAATACTTGCCCTCGTTCCGTTTCATTCTTCAGCTTCACTAAAAATGTAAAAGAACTTTAATAACATTTTACACAAAGCAGAGAAATGTCAGGTGTCAAAATTATCTCTGCGAGGAAAGGTAAATAAGAAATTCAGCTAAAAGATGCAAGTTTTAATTAAAAGCATTTTGTTGAGTTGGCTCCGTAGCTACGGGAAGATTTATTACAAACTCCTCGAACACGCTTCACTTCAAAACTGACAAAACGTCCGTCTCGAAAAATAAAGGGAAAAATAACACCCTTTGTGAATAAGTTCTCCAAAGGTATTCACTCCGTCTACGTGTATTTTAATATTCTCGCTAATTAGTTCTGCTGCAAGATAGGGTTATAAAGAAGTAGACAAAATAATGGGCGAGTTGTTCTTGAGAAATACACAGTACGAAATGTTTTCTTTTTAATTTTATCTTATTGTTCTTTTTTTTATTTTTTTATTAGAGACACTAACAGGATAATAGGTACATGATACTCTGATAATAAACATTATAGTGAAGACTATGCCCATTATCCCAATTACAGGTGTCTTCGGCACGCTATAGTAACATGTATTTTTGTAATTAATTATATTTTACATGTACATTTATGTGTATTGTATATTTTGTGTTTGAATGTAGTGCGATTAGTATTTAATGAATGATTGATTTAATGGATCTATAGGTTCATGTCGTCGTTTAGAAAATGGATGTTGTGTATGAGTGAGTTTTTGAACGAAGGTAAGCTATCTGCAAGAATATCAGCATCAATGTTAGGGTCAGCACAATACAAATTATATGTGCGACACAACCTTGTGATGAGAGAAAAGTAACCGACATTATTAGTGTGCTGGTTTATTCTGAAGAACTCCGGGTTTGTTATACGGGGTTTAACATACAAATTTATATCAGATAGAGATAGAGAATCAATAGCTCCGCTGAGAATCTTGCGTAGCACAACGAGATCGGATATTTTCCGTCGGGACTCAAGTTTGTGCATCTTGAAAAAGGCAAGTCGATCTTAGTAGCTGTGAAGATTGTTGTGTTGACCAGCTTTGTATGACAAAATACTTAGAAACTTTTTCTGCATTCTTATTGTTCTTTTTGAAGTTATACTTCTTTATATATAGTTAAAAACATGCAACTGATTATTTTGACACCGTGAAGTCACGACTCTCTATTCACAAGCTGAGACGGTGGTTTTTCAGTTGATATTTAACCAACAGCAATTCTCACAAGTGATATCATCAAAACGTTTGAAAATGATGTTATGAAAATTACATATGTTCCGGGCGCTGTTATTCTATTTTTGATATAATCAAATCCATAATGCGTGATTGAATTATGTAGGTACCTACTTACTGTTTCGTTTTTTTTTATTTGAACCGACCCGGTGATCTGAAAGTACTAGCAATTAAAATTTTTAGATATTATTTTTACAGTTTGCATTGAGACGTGATGCAGAAAACACATATTTTTTCTTACTAGTGGATTGTGAGGGCTGTGAATTTAGTATATTTGATTGGAATATTTTTTCGTTATTTTATAAAAAGATTTCAAGACCAACGAGGGTTGGAGAACATTTGCGACATTGCATGCTGTTTTTGTTTGACAAGAAAATGAAAGAAAATGGAGGGATGATATTTTGAAACATAGTCAATATGCATAGATGGTTAAAGATATTTGAAATGGCGATAGGAAAGTCGGAGATGCTTCTTAATTGAAAGACCTTTAATTAAAACTGTATGATGATATGCTGACGTCATTAGTGGAGCCAAAAATCATCAAACTATCACTAAATTATTATGTGAGCTGGATTTATTATGATCAATAGTACAGATGTACCTTCATCGCAAAAATTAAATTACTAAACAAGGAAATTGGTTTTCACGTGAATTTTCACTAACCAAGCTAGAACAGTAAAGAACTTGTAACGATATTGGCCTATTCAAATAGACATTGCTGAAAAATTATACGAAAATATCTATCTGCTAAAGTTTATAATAAAGAGAAGCTTCACAAACCGTTAAATACTCTATAATTAAATATTTTGCCGGATAGGTAGATGCGGACGAGCTTTATTATTTCTGCACGCGGGCGTGTAAAGCAGGCTTTATGTTATTTTGTTTAACGAGATTGTCCAATCACAGACGCGGGCCGTGAGCACCGAATCTAGCCTATCAGGAACGTGGATTCGCGGAACGAATTCGACGAATCAGCGGCTTTCTGAGTTAGACTTTGACTTTTACACGCTAGTTGGAATCAAAGATGGCGCGAGATAGGGACGATTGTTAGGCGTTACAAATTAGAAAGCGGCACTTGAGTTTTCAGCTTGAAGGTCGGCGGAGGCTTTGTCGAGGAGAGTCCGCAGTAAGGAAGATAATTTGGCTGGATCGAGGAAAAAGCCAGAGGTTGAGAATAATTCAAAGAGAATTGGAACAGTGAACAGCTAAGCATTTTCAATGTTATTTATTTCTATTGCCTTTTTCGTGTATTCAATTTGGAGCTTTCTGGATCGTAGCAATTATTGATACATGTTGTGTAGAGATAGTTAATTTAGATGCGGCCGGTCTTCAGCTGGGGAACACATTTATGGTTTCTATTGCGGTTAATTATTTTATTATCGGCCTGTATTCGAAGGCGCTGTGTTGTTTCAATTAATACGAGAATTTAATTATGTGTTTTGATATCACGATTGTAAGTGTGATATAGATTCAAATCGTGCGAGGAATTTCCTACAAATAATATATTTTGGAAATGTTTCTGGATTTTGTATTTATTTTATTAAAACATGAATGTGTGGTTTATTTGAACTCGTTACATGTTTTTATTGCGTCATTGGGCAACCGTTCTAAACACAATTTGTTCCTAACAAATTCTTATAAAACGTGTTTCGAATTGTACATGTTGTGTAGAGATAGTTAATTTGGATACGGCCGGTCTTCAGCTGGGGAACACATTTATGTTTTCTATTGCGGTTAATTATTTTACTATCGGCCTGTATGCGAAGGAGCTGTGCGTAGCCAATGTCGCGAATGCTGTCTGAACTTGTTTCAACTAGTACGAGAATTTAATTATGTGTTTTGATATCACGATTGTAGGCGTGATATAGGTTCAAATCGTACGAGGAATTTCCTACAAACAATATATTTTAAAAATGCATCTGGATTTTATATTTATTTTATTGAAGCATGAATGTGTGGTTTATTTGAACTCGTTACATGTTTGTATTGCGTATCATTAGGCAATCGTTGAAAACACGATTTGTTCCTATCAAGTCCTTATAAAGACGTGTTTCGAATTGTATATATTCCATTATTGTGGGTCGCTTACGGTTAGATCAAATTAACCTTCGGTCTTCCGTAGCCGTGATAGTTTTCATATGACATTGTTTTATTCATTCAATATTAGATATTTGAAATGTTTTCTAGAACATTTTTCACTATTGTGGGCAGTTCGCGGTGTGTTCAGGGGTGGTTAACCTTCGGCCTTTCGTAATCGCGATAGTTATTCATATGGCATTGTTTTATTCATTCAATATTAGATATTTGAAATGTTTTCTACAACATTTTCCATTATTGTGGGCAGTTCGCGGTTTGTTCAGGGGTAGTTAACCCTCGGTCTTCCGTGATCACGTTATTTACTTATATGACAGATTGTTTTGCTTTGTTCGTTTAATATAAGTAATGTCATATTTTTATGAGTTACCGTAATTATTTATCTATATGATTTTATTATTGAGAGTGATGCAACGAATACTACTTTCATGAATACGAATATCAGGCCTACTATTCGGTGAATACGAATGCGAATATTTCCACCAAGGTGGGGGAACTTGAACATACTTGTAAATATAATAACCTTGATGCAACGAATACTACCTTCATGAATACGAATATCAGGCCTACTACTCGGTGAATACGAATGCGAATATTTCCACCAAGGTGGGGGAGAACGCAAGCATACTTGTAATTGTATTGTTTGTGTCTGCATGTGATATCACTGTACGGCGTAGATGAACTAGTTTGAAAGGGCTTATGTTCTGTATGTGCTCGGCGTAGAGGGAATAGTTTTTTGTTTCTAGGATCTAATACAGGTTTACAGGTGCTGATATTGAAATATATATACAAGGAAAACACTATTTTGGGAACCATCAACTGGATGGGAGATATTGAAGCACACATACACACAAGGAGGACGTTATGTTAAATACATGACTGGAAAGTTGTTATTGGAAAACACAGGCGTCCAGTCGGCGGGACGCAAGCATATTTGTAATTATATTGGTCATGTCTGCACGTGATATCATTGTACGGCGTAGATGAACTAGTTTTAAGGGGTTTATGTCCTGTATGTGCTCGGCGTAGAGGGATTAGTTTTCTTGTTTCTAGGATCTAATACAGTTTTACAGGGATTTTTGGGAATCACTATTTTGGGAATCACTAACTGGATGACAGATACTGCAGCACACATACACACAAGGAGGACGTTATGTTAAATACATGACTGGAAAGTTGTTATTGGAATACACAGGCGCCACTAGAAGATATGGGCAGTTTGCAGAGAACTTCAACTTCTGTCAGTTAAGGACCTTTTACTATTACTATTCTTTCGCCTTTTTGCATAACCGTGGATGAACGAGATTGAAGGGGTTTATGTTCTGTATGTGCTCGGCGTAGAGGGAATAGTTTTCTTGTTTCTAGGATCTAATACAGTTTTACAGGCGCTGATAT
>JADDOH010011512.1:0-47219 GCA_016648135.1 Agrypnia vestita | reverse complement strand
TAAGATTTTAGAAAAAACACTTAGGAGCGATATAGGTCTATAGTGGCTCGGATTACGGGGATCACCACCCTTGAAGATTGGACAGATTCTAGCCAGTTTTAGTGCATTTGGAAAGATACCCGTTGAGAGACTTTGATTGAATATATAACAAAGAGGCTTACTTAATTGGTCTTTATTATACTTCACTACTTTTGCTGTTACCTCATCGTTTCCAGGGGCACTGTTAGACTTTAGGTTACTAATAATTGCAGCAATTTCATGAATGGAGGTTGGAGCAAAGAAAAATGAATATGGATTTGCTGAATTTAATTTGTTTTAAGGTTTTCTTCAGTAGTTTTTAGACGAGACAAAATATTTTGTGCTAAATTTTTACCAAGCGAAGCGAAATGCCCGTTTACATTATCTAGCACTTCAGTAATGGCCTTATCCTCAGTAGCATGATTTTTGTTTGGAATCAGCATATCACATATATCATTGCTTCTAGTATTTTGTGTAGAAGTCATTTCTCTTATAATTTCCCATGTTTTCTTTGCATCACGTTGATTTTCTTTTATATTATTTTTGTAATATAAGTGTTTAGCGGATTTGACCGCTCTATTACAAATATTTCTATACTTTTTGTAAAAGTTTTGTAAGCCGACATTTAGAGGGTTAAGTTTAGACTGTTTGTGTAACACATCTCTCTTATTTATGCAGTTAACTAAACTTTCAGTTATCCAAGATTTCTTAATTTTTTTCCTCGATTTATTAGATATATGTTCTTGATTTTTTTTAATGTGGCTTTGTAGAATATACATGAATTTTGAATATGATGTATTAGCATCATTAGTCTCGTATACTGGTAACCAAGTTTCTTTTTCCAAGTCTTTTTTTAGCATTTCAAAATTTAGTTTGTGTCGGGGTTTTGTATAAGGTTTTGTATTTATTTTTTGTGTTCCAATATCAATCATTACTGGAAAGTGATCCGTGATAGTAGTTTCACATACAATTCCTTTCACCAAGAATTTGCTTTTAACCATAATATGGTCTAAACATGCGTTACCTCTTGTTGGGTTGCTGATGGCAGGAACGAAACCTTGTTCAGCTAACATGGATAGGTATTCAGATGCATTTGTGGTGGGAGTACTTGCAGTTATGTCAATGTTTATGTCACCTGCAATGATCATTGTTGGGTTTTTGGCCATTGTGAGTAGCTCTTCAGAAAGAGAATTTGTGAATTCATACGCATTTTGGAAGGACGGTGGTCGATAAATCCCATATATGTAGGTACCATTACACAAATTAATTTTTAAACAATTGGCGTCACTTATATCTGGTTCAGTTACTTCGAAATTTAGATTTGCTTTAATGTATGTTACAACACCGTCATTTTGGTTATAATGTTTGGAGGTTTTATGCCCGGTGTATCCTGGTATCGTCTGTATTGTGTCTTTATCTTTTAACCAGCATTCCGTAAGAATAATGATTTGAAAGTCTATATTTAGACGATGCAGTAGTACAAGAAGTTCGTCAAAATTATGATTTATGCTTCGTATGTTCATATTTAGAATCTTAAGTGTGCTAGTGCCTCTACAAAAATGTTGTTTACAGTTTTCTGGTTGGTCCACAGTTTTAGTGGTAATTGGTTCAAAGGAATCTATTTGGTTTACCAGATCAATTATATTAGCCATTCCATATCTTTCTGTAGTAAATTTGGATGATTTTTTTTGTTACACCAACATTCTGTACAGGTAAATATATCCGAATCATATTGTGTGCATGTTTCAGGTAAGGGGACTATTATAGTTTGCGAAAGAGCGAATGCCTCTATATCTACCGCGAGATTATTAATATTCATCTTTGTCACTCTGATGTCATGGGTACCGATCTGTAAGCTTTTAAAGTGAAAGGGTTTCATTAAGAGTTGGTACTAAATTTGTTTATTGTGAGATTTAACTCTGTCGAGGAATGTATCTCGACAGGTCCGGTTGGTAAATTTCACAATAATCGGGCGTGGAGTCTTTTTTGAGAAGTGCTGCCTCGCCCGTTGTACGGAGAGGATGTCGCTCATCTGACCTTCCCAGTTTATTGTTGAGATAATGGTTTTGACACTGTGAGTGAGATCAGCGGTTGACTCTGCCGAAGTTTCATGGCATCCACGGATTTCGATGTTGGTGGCTAATTGTTGATACTCCTGTTCGTCAAATTTATTTTCCAAGTATTCTATTCTTTTAACTAATTCAGATTGCTTTTGTTGAACTTTTTCTATCTGATTGCATCTAGACTCGATGACAGTAATTTTTGTCTTCAGGTCTTCATATTGGTTGCTTACAAATTGTATAGCCTGGAGGATGCTGGTATTTTGATCTGAAATTTGTTTCCATTGCTTGTGGTTTTCAGAAAGTTTACTCTCTAGATAATCGATTAAGGAGGATCGCAGCCCCTCTATGTTACTATTGTAGAGTGCAAATGAGTTGGCATCGATGGTGATAAGTGATGTATCATTAGCTTTAGGGGATGGATTGATAATCGGAGGCTCCCCAGATTGTTTTCTATCACTTTTATCTTTTTTGCAAGGCGGGCAAATCCATGATTCTATGTTTTTTGTCGACATCTTTTTAAAATTTTCTTTGGAGATATTTATACAATCTGTGTGGTAATAACTTGAGCATTTTTTGCAACGAATTGTCTGTTTAATATTTGTTACTGTGCACATACATTGATTGCAGACAGCCATTTCTGGATTCATTAGCTGTTACAATTTAAATAAGGTTAATCTTTTGAAATTTACCTTTGTTAGTAGGTATGTGTCAAACTGCACAGCTGGTTTTGACAGGTCAGTAATGTTTTTCAAAGAATAGATGTTTTAGTTGTACACTTCACTGGCATAGTATTTGGAGCTTAAGTTACTTTAATACTGTTCTGTTTAATAGCGTTTTAGGTCACTTTTATTATTTAATTTTACTTTATTTGTAATTTTTTTACGAAGAATAAAAGTTATGATACTGTAGGTAGTACGGGAAACGGAAGAGTCAATAGGAAGAGATGTTTTTAATATTTTTTAATGACATGTTTTATTGGTTGGATTCTTTCTACAAAACTTCTTAATGTACAAAAAACAGTACTTTTTTATTATTTGTTCTATGAATTTGATTAAGCTTGAAATAAAAAGTGTTATCTGAGGCATAGAAAACGGTCAGCCATCTTCAATGTTTTCTACAAAATAATTATCGTATAGTAATAGAATTAAAGAGATGCTTATGATTTAAATGTTTTTAACCAATGTTTTTTGTTTATTAAAGATTTATAAATTTTCAAGTCACAGAAAACAATCAAACATCTTGCCTTTTAATTAAAGAATTAATTTAAAGGCGATGGCCGTGATGCGGGTTAGTAAAATATTAAATTTATAAAAAACAAAACTATAACTTGGATGTTTTAGCACATAATTTCATTTTTAGCATTTTGTGGGTTGGAAGCTTTCTGCATAACTACGTCCAATGATCATTTGAGGGAAAAGTCACGCTCAATCAGCGTTTGATATAACAAATGCAACCTTACTAATTACAATTTCGCAATTCATCACTTGTCTTTGAACACTTTATTATCTCTGGGTAACACTTTCGAGTAAATTCTGTTCACTATCGCACAGAAGTAGGCACTCCACTTAATTATCTATCGCTTGATAACACTGCTTTTATTCAAACTTTATGTAGATGTTAGTCAAAAATTATCATTAGTGTATACAGATCTGTATTCACTGCTATGAATCCACCTTAAAATACGCAGAAAAGCCTGAAGATATTGTCAATTTATTGATTACACCAATAGCACACTAACGAACCCTGGCTTAGAAGGAAGCAACACATAGGCAGTGCATACAATCTGCGACCGCGCAAGAAATAATAAATACTTCCTTGACCTCCGCGGCGATAGGACACTCTCCTGACGACGCTGAGATATAACTCTAGCGAAACGTCGAAAATTCATTCATAAGTCTTCTCGTAGTTTTTTGAGATATTCTGCCGTGTATATCCGACCTTTCTGGCCGACGTTGCAGATCCCATTGCGGGGTCCATCGTCAGGGCTGATGTGTTGTGAAACGTAGGCCAGAGAGGTCAGTTTCTGAAAGGCCATATTGTTCGTGTAAAATACCCATTGTTTCAATACCTAATTATAGTGTTAATTAAACGCCAAATTAAAAAAAAATAATGGTCGATTATTTCGCATCAACATAGCGTTGAGAATGAAATTAACTTCAATTACGAACATCGCACGCTTCAAAAGCGTTTCAACCATTTGCGGTGTTTATTTTGTATTTGCAATCAGATGTAGAGCTTCGAAGCTTGACTCCACGCAAACCTCCTGGTCCACACGTATCGGAACACGAACTTTACACTTCTGCAGGGCTGCTATCTCCTCCTGGGCGCGGTCCTCCCGGCCAGCGCCGGTGGGCAGAGTTCTGCAGCGCGCTGCGCAAACACAGAGGACCCGAACCGAGATGTTTGAAACAACTGGGAGTTTCAAACCAAACTGTTCAACTATCCAGGCCGAAGCTGGTGGCTGAGCTTGTAGTTTTAACGTACCGTATTCCGTGATAACGAACTAATATTCAGAGTTTATTTAAGAAATGTGCAGTTATCCCGTTCGCTATTATTATTTCCTAGGGACTTCATTAATCGAGATATATAATGGATGTCTCGTAGTGACGACTTTATATTTTTTTATGAGAGGCTAGGTAGGCTTACGACATATCGTACGGCTGGCTTAAGTGATCACTTTACACAACATAACGTTCAAAATTTCCCCCCGTGAGAAAATACAAAATCTATCAAATTACGGAAGTTGTATATATATTTAAGTTTTACAACCCGTTTCATATATATGTTTTAATTATCATTAGCACGACCGGCCAATCAAAAATATATGAGATATATATTTTTGAATGGATTTAAAAAAAAAGTTATATCCTTTATATAAGTAATGAGATTCTTCCTAATTATTATCATTACACTAAAATACGCCTAAAATATCATTTAAATTTTTGAAGTGTAACATCTTACCTCTCGCTTTCCTGCAATCTGTGGTAGTGATTTCGTGAAAAATGCGTTACAGGAAATAAACGCGCGCAATTTCATTTAAGGCGGTACATTCACTGCAAATGCATATTTCGGCGTTTTTTACGAAAATGTGGGTTTTTATTATTCATTTATATCAGAATGTATATGATAGATTGCAATTTTTTAGGGCGATACCTTAGATAGAACCTTTGTTCTTATATAAAAGTAATAAACTGAACATTATTTACAATAATTAAGAAAAATATAGGCATTAATCCACAGGCCGCGGCAAAAAAAACGTTTTTAATGTTCCCGGGCATAGTGTGATTCGTTTAAAATTTGTATGTAAGCATAATATGTTTTTTCATACACATAAATTTTACTTAATTATGTAGAATCTGTAAGTAGGAAATTAAGAAATATTCAATATTAAAAAAGATATTTACGATTATTGGTCATTTTCAAATGTTGTTTATTCATATAAAAAGATGATTTCAAACAATATATTGTATCTATATTCGCACTTTAAGTCTTCATTCACTATAAAAAGCTAATTTTTTTATAAAAAACACGTTAATTAATATTTAAAAATATAATTCTATAGTATGAAATGTGTCGAAAAATTACGCAGTTTGCAGATCACAATCCGCGCGCCAACCGGGAGAGGCGGACGTATTCATGTAGTCCAATCATTTTTTCTTAAAAAAATCACTTTAAAACGTGTTTTTATACCAAATTTGACTAAAGTTCAAAATAATATCATATTATATATTCGAAAGCAATCTATTCATCGCAGATAATAATGTTTTTTTTAACTAGTTTTGTATTAAATTGCATTTCTACTCATAACCTAATATTGAACGCATGTCACTTTTGCCGACTTGCTCGCTGACTCGCTATGTTCGCGTTGATGTCATTGTTATTTGAAAGTCAAGTAAGATATTAATTTACGAGATAATTTTTAAAATATAGATAAATGGTTTTTAATTTTATTTTTAATTCAATACATATTGTTGTAGTAGTTTTTTGTTTATTTTAAATAAAAATTATTTAAATTCAATTATTTTCAGAGGTGTTTTGACATTTCAGTCGGAAGTCAAAATAATATCTAAATCTGCTTATTCGACAAAAGTTTTAAATTAAAAAACAGTGATATAAGAAAAATTGTTGTTTACTTTTTTTTACAACACCTAAATTATTGGAGAAATATACATACGCTTTTTTATATTCTAGACTTAAATCATTTAAAATTCTAATAATATTACGCGAGCATGACTTGCGTTCCCATATATTTTAAACGTCGGTACTCCATATGGTTGTCTCGTTTCCTCGCAACCTTTCTATCTCACAAGGGGACATGTAAAAAATACGCTCTTGCAAGGTTTATCTGATATGACGTTTGTTCATGTCTCGATCTCGTATTGAAGTAGCATGATCTATCCGACACACATCGCCACTCTGACAGCTTGAAAAATGTATGTACCGCCTTAACCAATGAGCGCGCGCAGAGCACGCGCATTGGACAAAGAATCGTCGTTTATAAACAAATCAATGTCCAGCAAGTGCCATCACAGTGAAGACGCACACTATCAGCTAATGCTTCTGATTTTGTATATATGTTGCGAGGCTAGTGTCAAGCGTGTGGATTTTGTAACTTTGATATATTTTGGCTTATATCTTCGAAATTATCTAATATTTTTTTACATAAATATAAAAATTGCTACCCTTAATGATTTACATTCTCAAATTTTATGTAATTTTTGTGATAATTTTTAAATATTTATTCAAAGTTTTTATACAATACGTATAGCGGCACACTACTGTCATCTATGAAAATAAATAAAAACATATAATTAACCAAACACATTTCTAAACAAAATGTGTATTTAGATATATACGGTACCTACCTGGTGCGGCAAAATTCAATAATAAATAAATGCACGTTCATTTTCTTTACTTGTATTTACTAATTAATGAATGTATGGGTATTAGCTTTTTTAAATTTTGATGTCAATTTCTGTTGCAGCACAATTGATATTTTTAATTGTGAGATGTCAAATGTTACACATCATATGCGACTACTGTAAGGCTCGCTCGTTTTTTAAACTCTTTTTTACACCACCATGAGAGCGTATAATTAAGGTAGGAATTTGGTAATATTTTACAAGGAGGTGTTAATTTAACTTTTTTACTGGCACTTAAAAGTACGTATTAAACTGACGAAAAATATCCGACATAATGTCAAACATTAGGATTGCTAAATTTATATAAAAAATGGGAGTGTAAAATTAAGATAGAAATTAGTTTTTTTTATAAAGGGAGGTGATAATTAAATTTTTCTACTAGCACTTAAAATTACATATTAAACTGACGAAAAATATCTGACATAATGTCAAACATTAGGGTTGCCAAATTAAATAAGGTAATTTTTTTAATAGGGAGGTGACAATTAATTTTTTTTAACTGATGAAAAATATCTGACCAAATGTCAAACATTGGGATTGAAAAATTAAATATAAAAATGGGAGTGTAAAATTAAAGTAAAAATGAGGTAATTTTTTTTTATAGGTGGTGCAAATTTAATTTTTTACTGGGACATTAAGGTACATATTTAACTGAAGAAAAATATCCGACATAATGTCAAGCTTAAGGATTTAAAAATTAAATGTAAAAAATTGAAGTGTTAAATTGAGTTAGAAATTAGGTTATTTTTTTACAGGGACGTGATAATTAAATTTTGTAACTGGCACTTAAAGGTACATATTAAACTGATGAAAAATATCCTCATGTTATCATGTACGCGCGGTAGCATGATACTTATTTGGCGTGATTGTGATAAAAATGATATTTACATATCGTTAACACCACTGTTCGAATCCCAAAATAAAATATTTTTTAAAATTATGACTTATTCCGAATCCCGATCAACGCCGGGTCCTGGCCGCTAGTTATTTACAAAAAGGACCCTCGACACACTGCATTCACTTTATGACACGATAAAGCAGGACAAAACATCACTATCCTACGAACCCCAGAGCCCCAATTTTCATTGATCGATGCTCCTTTTATTTCTCGAGGCAGTTTCTTCTCGAGAATCCATTTTGGATACAAATTGCGCACGTAGCGAAACGGGTATCCAAGAGCGATAAATTTGGTAATCCAGTACAATCTTGTCGAACAGACTATATGCTCGTACTGCGGCACGATCTACGGTATACAGCGGGTGTTAGTATAAGGTATAGGGTAGGGACATCTCGTCCGGGCGAGTCGGCCTTTGCAGGGTGGAGTTTTAATATCGGAAAACAAAGAAAAAGTCAGAAAAAGAAATTTCAATTTACTAAATTATGACCCGTGTCCATGGGTCAGATTTTCATCTCGAGACAAGTTCCAAGATATTCGATATCTTATTCCTAAAAATGTTTTTTATAATATGTACAACTGTTCTGAGAACACAGTTACTGGATTTGTCCGCCGCGGGATTATTGTTTAATTCAGATTAATTATAGAGGTCTCACAGAAATGAAGCTGTTTATATGTGTATGAAGTCTTTTACACGATAGCCCAGGGCTTACAACCTGTTGAGCTGGCTCAAATAATCACTCTAGGACACACCCATGCGCACACCTCTTTATAGAACAAAAATAGATACAACGATAGAAGAACAATTGAGGGGAAATTTTTTTAGCATCAATTCAGAAATGGCAGACCATGCGAGAACTGAAGGTCATCGTTTCGGCAGTTTTAGCGTAGATTTAATAAACATTTGTAAAAAAAGGGAAAAAACTAGTTATTTTAGAAAACTTATCGATTAATCATCGTATTACTAAGTTTATAAAAATATCGGGTAGAAGGTATGCTGAAGAAGTGATCCGCCCTTGACCTCTGAATTGGCAAAAACTGATTTATATAATTTAAAGTATACTATAATATAATATTTATTTTTGTAACTACTTAAATTCTTATCTTAAATTTGTATGTATATTTTCTTTTCTTTTCTTTTCTCTTAGATTTAGATATTCATATGATTTACTTTAAATTCTTATCTTGATTTTGTATGTATATTTTATTTTCTTTTAGATTTAGATTCTTTAATTGTCATTTTTTATTACTACATAAATACCATATGAGAATAACTGCCACAGAACAGGTTTTTACCTAGTGTGGCAGTTATTAGTATCTTGTATTAACTAATGTAAATGTAAATAAAATAAACAATCATCACCAAAAGAATAGTAATAAAAATGTAATTAATATTCTAACACCTTCTGATACGTCCGCTATTCTGCGCTTAATGACCGTGCCCACACACCCATCCGACTCTTATCTCCATCCCGCTCCTCATGCCGTCCTTAAGTTTTATATACGTAACATTACTGGAGATAACGCGTTAGCATTTTTATTAGCTTGTTGGTGTAATGGTCATGATGCTCACCTAGTGATCTGATGGTCGGTGGTTCGAGCTCCATTCCAGGACATCATCAAGTTAGTCCTATTTTCATAGCACAAGCGTTTAGCTTATTTTGAGAATAGTAAGAATATTGATGCGATACGCATTCCATATTCGCATCTCTATTGAAAAAATATTTCAAACAAATCGTTTTCTTATATTTTTTTTTACTTAATCTTATAGCGTGAAATTCAAAGAATAATTTAAGTTTGTCTGAGATATTGCAATCGGAAGCTAACGTGGATAAAATTTTACATTCACCTTACTAATAACATTATCTAGTAGTCTAGTGTGGCGTATGATTTTTTGATAAGCTGTGCTGTATACTCATGATGAATTTTAATTACTATTTTTTTTAGGGAAAAAGTGAAATTTATTTTAAAACAGATCTTATTTACTCAATTTTCTTTCCGATTCGCTGCATCACAGACATTATATCGTTTATCAAGAAAATAATTACTTTTTAAATTTAACTTAAGCCATGGCTACATGATTATCTCCAAAATAAGCACAGACAGCACATCCGCGTTTTTTAAATTTTAAAAATAATTTGTTAATGAAAAATATTAACCAATGTATGCTGGAAAAAAATAGAACAATAATAATAATTTTACAAATACAATATTTTCTTCAATTTTTTTTATTTGAATGTAGTTTTCAATGCCTCAGGGTGGTTTACCCCCTTGAATTTAAAATAAAAACTCTACGCGAGGTATATACAACCGATAGCATACGTTGATGCATTATTGTCTAGCATGAAGCAGTCATATAGCTTTGCCTCTCTCTCGCTGATTTCATTCACGCAAAATATTGACGTGTATCGTAAAAATCAACCATGGCCATAAATTCAGCAATAATAATATGCACTCGTCAACTCTTTTAAAAATATTCATCAAATGCGTCATAATATTCAGTAGATTGATAAACATTCCTATTGGAGGTGGGAAATTTAGTTCAGTTAACTGAACTATTGTTCACCGAGTCGTTCAGTCGAGTGAACCGTTCACTTTGAATCGTTCAATCGTTCATTGGAATTTTTGTTTTTCAATAGCGAATGGCGTTTTTTATCTACATCAACTCCTGTAAGTGAACCGTTCACTTCCCACCGGGAAAATTTTCAGCCACCCAAAATTTTTGAAACCATGGGGGGTGGGGGTGCTTTAAGTTTCTGAAGACTTTAGATTTTATGAACCATAGTTCACTGAAATTAACTATAACTTTCGTTCCTTCGTTCAG
This sequence comes from Agrypnia vestita, assembly GCA_016648135.1. Classification (NCBI taxonomy): domain Eukaryota; kingdom Metazoa; phylum Arthropoda; class Insecta; order Trichoptera; family Phryganeidae; genus Agrypnia; species Agrypnia vestita. The sequence continues at coordinate 36,497 of JADDOH010011512.1, read as the reverse complement.
TAAAGTGAACTGTTAGAAATTGAAAAGAATTGTTCATGAACGAATCTTGTAGGCATTGTTTCATGAACGATCCATCTCTAATTCCCATGTCTACAGATTCGCAGTTACAATGCTTACATATCATACATTGTCTCTCAGCACTTAACATAATATGTGCGTAATATTATATTATATATAATTACAGTAATTAATGAAGAGCATAATATTGTACCGTTACTGGCAAGTTTGCCGGGTGGCGGGGATCGTGACGTACGTATCAGTTACCTGAGTGTTACTCTAGCGAGCGTCATCATTCAATTTGAGTAGTTGTGTGCAGCATTGCATATGTATGAGAGGAACTAATTTCCTAGGGAAGATGCGAACTATCAATACACATCAATATTTCTTATTATTCTCAAATTAAGCTAAAAGCTTATGGATTAACTTTCTGGTGTTCTGGAATGGGGCTCGAAGAACCGACCACCAGATCACTAAGCGAGCGTCGTAAGCTAGGTTATTATTTTTTTTACGCTTGTACGTCAAATGTCAAATGTCGGCGCACTGATAGTCAGTTTAAATTAGATTTACAAATAAATTTTCACAATGTCATTTAAGACTCTTTTTCGGGAATTTATTTTTTTGGTTAGGTATACGTTTTTCATTTTAATGTATTTAACTGGTTCTTGTTTTCAAAATTATACTGATGATTTGATATTCGTTAACTAGAAAGTTGATAAAAAGGGACTGACACTGTTTTTAAAAAATAGAGCCAGAAAGAAAATTTGATGCGTATTTAAATTGATTTGGCTTAAATTAAAATGAACTTAAAGACTTGTTAATATAAGGAATAACAACTTTAAATGATAGAATTTTAGCATTTATAGGAATATACTCGTATTATTTGGTATACATCAATTTCGGGGTATAAAAGCTAAGGTATTAATATCCAAAAAATATTTGGGATGCAATCACCGAGGACTACTAATTTTAAACGTACTAAATTAATGTTTCCTTTTAAATGTTAAGACTATGTTTCCCATAAAATTTTGAATTCAGTACGTTATAAATTAGTAATCCTAATGTAAAAAAATATTATTTACATTATTACACATAACAGTGTGACCGAACTCACCGTTTATGTTATGAAAATATCTGCAATTGCTGAAATTGCACCCAATTTTCTTCAGTATTTCACAAAATGCCGATTAAAATTTAACTTTCACAATAAATAAAATTATCACTAAATCGTAGTTTTTTTGGATTGGAATGTAAAAAGTTCCATCTGCGTATGTTTCGGCCACGAGTTACGGCTGTTAGTGATGAAAACTGTTACATTACATAAGTAATTACTTAGAGAATTATGATGAATTTTCATAAGTACAAGTAATAATGATGATGAGTTTGAAGAAAATTTATTCCAGACACGATTTCTCACGGGTACTTTTTAATTTTTTTGTTAAAAAAAATCCTTTAGAACGGCAGTGGTAGTCAAATAGGTACGTAGAGTGTATACAAAAAAATAATATTGGGCTTTAAACTTTTTTCAAAGCAGTATAAAGCGAGTAATATATATTAAGCGCGTCGTTAGGATAATTCAATGCATATTAGAATTGTTGTTTCGTTCAGGGCAGCCATTACGATGCTCATTTTTATGATCGCCGTCGTTTGTTTGTTGCTACCCAATTCATTCCGAGCACACCGTAAAAAGCGAACGCCATTAACCGTATATCAAGATGGCGTATCCGCTTATTGGGTGAAATTTTTCAAAATGGAGGAACGCACCGAATTACGCGGGAAACTGAAATGAAGACGTTATTGAATAATTGCTCTATGTTCGAAGTGTGACAATTTTATACCCGGAATGGCCAGTGATGTAATGGAGAGGTTTTATAGTGCTGATTATATATGATGTAACATTTACTGTTTATATATGTTGTAACTAAAAAAATAGACCAAAGTTAATAATTTCGTGAAAAAATTATTGAAATCCGTCAATAAATAAGAGAGAAAAAGAATATTAACCAAGTACATTTTAGCGCGGAACGATTGACCTCCAACTCGCCTATGACGTCACGCGTCCGCATAGCTGGAGCACGAGCCGCGATGTACACCAGATACGAGGGATGACGTCACGCGACTCCACCGGATGGAACAAAATTATTCATGCAAAACGCACATTTATAATTCTATAACTTTGTTAATTTTTGAGATGTCTTAATTTTACCTTAATAATTTCGTTTTATTTTACTCAAGTTTTCATTTCAATTTGTTAAAAAAAATTGTCCCAGCATAGAATGTGCCGTTGTCTACTGTTTCAGGAGCAATGGTCTTTTTATCAGGATACAATGTATACTAAAGAATATTATTACTGATGATAAATTTAAAATAATTAATAAAATTGAACTTTGTTTTCACCACTTTTGTATTGAAAATATCAACCAAAAACAAACATGTTTCATAGCCCATGGCCCCTTCATCAGGATACAATTATCGATTATAAATAAAAAATAAAAAATTGAAATTTAGACGTTAAAAATATAAAAATGATCTATAGGAAGTGAATAATAATGGTGTACCTACTAACATGAAAACAAATTAAAAAGATAACTATTTATGAAAAGGGCCTGGTTATTTAAAATATTCAATTTACTAATTAACACATTTTCTTATTATATTCTAATTCATCAAACTGTGATTTTTGATTTGTAATTTGTTAATATACAATTGTAACTGACGAAGGAGCCATGGGCTCTGAGAAATATTGATATTTTCAATATTAAAGTGGTGAAAACAATGATCATTTTTATTAATTATTTAATAATATTACCACAAAATTAGTTTCCTCTTTGTGAAGAAAATAGATTAAATATTAATAATACAGATAACGATCGGGGAAAAGTCAGAAAATCAAGGGATTATGAATTAATTTATAATGATTGCAATAATTTATATATAGCTAAAACATGTAAAAATTTTGATATAAAAATTAAGAAGCACTTGATTTGTTTAAATAGTAATAGATATTCTGAAGAATTTTTGGAAATCTGTTAATTGATGACTGACAAATAGATTATTTAAGTTCACGTTTTTAGCGTGGTATGAATGTGGCGTGTGCCGCCTGTGACGTCACTTGACCTAGTCGAGATAGTTGCATTACAGGTACTAAGGCTTGAAGGTACGCTTTAAAAGCGTAATTTTCGGTAAAAATAATACTTTAAAAATAATTACTTTAAAAGCGCACCTTTAAATCATTTAAGAATTGACTTTTTCTTCGGGCGAAAGCGTGTACGAGCCGCGTCGTCTAGGTCAAGTGACGTCACATGCTGGGCCGTCGCACGAAAGGAAATTATTTTTGCTTTATTTCAACTTTAAAGTCCCATATCTTTTTCATCTGATGAGAAATATTTTAATAATTCTTTACATCTTAATGTAATTTCATAATTAATATCTTTTTAAAAAATGGAAACTTCTTCATTAAATATATAGTGGTTTTTAACAAAGTGGTTTATTTTTGTTAATATAAATAGACGTAGTTTTGCAGAAAGCATCCAAACCAAATACCACGGAACTGAGAAAATGGCTTCTAAAAATTTGAATCTATGTACGAAAACTTAATACGTCGACGTTGAATTAATTATTGCATATTTTTTTTTACGTAGGGCTCGTTGTACAAATGTCATTTATGTTTTTTTACAAAAACTTTTATTAACAAAGAAATAACTCGTTTTACAGGTTAGATTCTCTCTACGAATTTCATAAACCATGAAGAAAAAGTATTTTTTGAGGCATAGAAAACGTTCAACCTCCTTAGATGTTTTCTACAAAATTATTATCGTGTAGTAACAATGGAACTAAAAGTTTTGCATTATGCGTCCATACCACAATCTATATTCTTGTTTGCCAAGGATTTGCAAATTTGAAGCTGCAAAGAACAGTCAAAACACTTTTTATTGAGTTTATGAGTTAATTTAACGATGATAGTCATTATAAGTAAGTAAGATAAGAAAAATATTGAATTTAAAAAAACTATATCACTTACAGCTTGGAAGTTTTCAGCATATAAAGATATAGCATTCAGCTATCCAAATACGTACATAATTCATTATTAGCATTTTGTGAGTTGGAAACTTTCTGCATAACTACGTTCAAATATTTGGTATTAATATAATTTTTAAAAAGCAGCTGATAATTATGAACCAAAACTAATATTGTATGATGAATGCGTGTTTTAATTAATTTATCGAATTTCTAAGCGTTCGCTTAAGAGCCAAGTGTTCTCTTTAGGGTAATAATACGAAGTGCGTGAACGTGTTTTACGACTCATAAAAATAGTGGTGAAAAAACTCCAACCCGCGATACTAAAATTTCACCGTTTTCTTATATGGCCACTCCGTGGGGTGGGGCGGGCTCACCTACGCGTGAAACCCGCGCCGGTACTTACCTAGCCGGCCGTACATTAAAATTTCTATTCCGACAAAATGGTGTTAAAGTTGCCATATGGCGCCGCTAACGCTGAAATATATGACGTTTGTGTGTTACGCGGAAACTTTTTGCCGTATTTTTTTGTTTGTTTGTTAGTTTGTTTTATTGCCGCCGCCGCCGGCGCGGCGCTGCGGTCCGTTTTGGAATTTCATCGTTACAACGGCCACTTTTGTCAAATTGAAACTTACTGACGCGCTCGGCAGGGGCGGCCGAAGATAAAAAAATCGTCTAATGACAATTTTTTTGAACGTGGGCTTTTCACTCATGATCATCTTCACTCTTGGCTCTATAACCCCTGATAGGTTCTGACCTCTTCAAAAATCTTCCTCCACCCATCTCGGTTTAGCGCCAGCTCTCTACAGTTCAGAAGCTCCAAGGCAGATATGTTTTTGAGGACGTTGTCGCTCCATCTTAATTTTGGCCTTCCTAAGCTCCTTCGCCCTATTGGCCTTGAGTTCTGCAGGGACTTTGGTGCTTGAAGCTCGGACATTCTCCCCTCATGACCCAGCCACCGAAGTCTTCTCAGTTTTATAAATTTGATGACGTTTAGCTGCTTTAACAGAGTATAGAGCTCTTGTGGACGGAAGAAAATAATCGCGCAATATAAATACTGTGAAAGAAATTAAGATATTGGAAATTAATTAGCGATTTATTAATTCATAATTAATAATTTTATTCAATTGAAAAAGTCACTTAACACGAATTCAATACAACACAAGTCTTGAAATCACACTATTTTATTTCGGAATTTATCAATTGCTACAAATAATTTATTATCGTCCGATAACACTATATTTATCACTTGCAAGAACACTCCATTTGTATATCACACGTAAGTAGTCGCACTTATTTAAATCGCCAGTTAGGTACTTCGCTTCATATCAATCGCTCCGAAATTCTTTGGCTGGCTACCCCATCCGTCGTTTCGCGGCTGATAGAAATGTCAAAATTAACTCATTCTGCACATCTCTCGGTCCCGCTTTATATACACAATACGTTGGTATTTCGAACTCTCGAGAATTTTTGTTTTCTAGTGTTTACGACCTTATTGTTGTCTTCGAGATATTAGGAAGGATTCTGAACGTATTCTCTTTTATCATCTCTTTACAATATATTATAATTTTGTTTCATTGGCCTCCCACAGTCATGATTCTACGACACTATATTTCATAAACGTGACACAATATCTCATGAAAATCTCGACTAGAACTCAATAAAAACGCGCGTTCCGGTGGAGTAAACTCAGTGCATTGTGTAAGTAAATGTACATTTTCTTTAACCTTTTCGTTTCCCAAATTTCTACATGTAAACGATTGCCTAACACTATTTTCAAACTAAGCCCAATTCTTTGAGACTCGGTCTCCCGATCACTTGATCATTCATAAGATCTTAGAGCAGAGTTAACCTTTTCCATACGGTTCTAAAATAGAAACGCGCGTTTTGGTGCTGTAAGAACCGAACAGACGCCGAAGCGAGCGTTCCGCCAGCGGATCGACCGATGATCCGCTCAGTGTGTTCGATAAGCGCATATTGTATGGTAGGAAGTGTAGCGGCGTTCCGCGACGGAACAGACGCGACGGAAGATACGCCTCGTGTGGCGCCGGCCGTAAACTATATGTGTAGAAATTTTCCATTTTTATGTCGGATAAATATATGGTCCTGCACTTAACGAACCATAGATGTCTCTAGCAAAATCCCTTCAAATATTTGAAAAAATACAGAATTGGCGGCACTTGTAGCCCAATGGTTTTGTGACATGTGACACCAATGACACTGACTTCTCATTCCGGGTTTGATTCTCGGTGAGGTCACAATTCATTTATGTGATTTACAAAAGCCTGGGTGTTTCGTGATGTGTTTCGCTTCTGTAATTGGGCTTCTTATTTATGTATATAAAAAATGCAAAAAACAATAATTACGGATATTTTTATGTTCGATAAATAAACCTTATATCAATATCTATAATAGTTTTTTCGTAAGAAAATCATAAAATTAGCCTTTTTTCGAGCGTCTAAACCAGAATGACCCCTTCGTTATTTGAAAAATTTGGCAAGAAACAAAGTCAACTTGGTTCAACGTTCTTGTATAAAAAACAAATCTACTGGTGTAAAAATTAGATAAATATAACAAAGGAGTATTGAAACTCTTTGGTACGGAAATTTCACTAGAAATCAACACTTAATGTAAATAAATAAAAACTCGAAAACTGGGTGATCGTAATTTAGTTTAAAATTAAAAATTAAATCTTTTTTCTCAATATTATAAAACAGCACAACGATACAAGACGCTTTCAGATAAACAATTGAACTCCTTTTTTTCTCTTTTTCCGATATCAACACAAGCTTTTTGTTGTTTTAAAAATGTTCCATTTTTCAAACAATTTAAAAATAATAAATAAGGTACCTATCTACAGTCTATCAATTCCAAACTATCCGAACTAAAAAATGGAATATTTTAAATCTCCTGATTCTTTGTTCCCTTATACCAGCATAACTGGGAACTTGTAGTTTAATTTTTAATATTGTTTGTTTTAATGTGCTTTTTATTTTATAAATGTATTATTGTATTTTTTAATCAAATTTCGATTAAATTAATTAATTAAATATTAAATTAAATTAAATTATTCAAGAAACATATAGTGACTTTGTAAATTTAAGACCAGTGCTCCAATTAAATTCGTGTATAAATAAAACTTTCCTTGATTTTTAAGCGTTTCATTTATCTCCCATAATTTCATGACAATATAGGTATATAACTTTAAAGTGTGGATGTTCTTGCGGTGGAAACGGTGAACGCTGAACTGTGCAAAGTAATCAATTAAGTCAGCTCACACTCCTCATTAGCCCTTTGGCCACCACACGTTTTTCATATACATAGCTTCGTCCGTGAGATTTCTAATTTTTATCTAAATTAATAAAAAACTAATAAAAATATATATAATATCTCTCTCTTTGACTTTAATTTTAACTCTTTTAACCATAGAGTTTATATGTGACTTCCATTTCATATTTAAAATGCTAAGATATTTTATTTTATGCCCTTTTTTATTGATATGCAAGTTTGTGCACATAAAAGTTTATGGTTAGTGTCATCTGCGTTTTTATAATGTAAAAATCTGATGGAAGGTCACAGCGGTTTATCGAAAACGGAACATAATATATTTTATCGCTATTTAATGATAAGATATTAGATTTGAACCAGTTATTTAATTTATCTATGTCTTCACATATTTTATTTTTCAACATCAAACAGTGTTTTTGAATGTAATAATAATACTCTATCTTCAGCGTAAGAGATTATTTCGCTGTTAAATTTTATATTAATGATTTCATTTACGTAAATATAAAATAAGCGCAGCCCAGAACCATTATTCCTTTATAGGAATTAAATCATTTAATACATTACCCGAAAAATTATAAAAAATTCATGACCTTACGTTATTTAAAATTGAACCAAAAAAAAAAATAAAAAAACCCCATGAAATTCTATATTTTTATTAAATTTGTTTCTCAACGGTCTTAACACATCATTATTACGATTTCAATATCCATAAAATGAAATGTGATTACTCCTCCCATAAACAAGAGCGACAATTCTTTTATGGCGAGTAAAATATTTTTATTGTATTTATGTATTATTTTGTATTCTGTATGAATGTATTATTGTATTCATGAAATTATATACTATGATATAACTAACTAACCATCACGCCGTTTCTCCGCAGGAGTAATCAGAGAGGATAGAACGCCACATTTTTCTATCTTGCTCACACCACTTTTGCTTCGGCTACATTCATACACCTTCTCATGAAAGCTCTACGGTTGTTGAGGCTTTTAACAGGGCCATCCTCCAATATTTGTAGTATTTGATCATGCCAGGTCTTTCACGGACGCCCTATAATTCGGTCGGCTTCAACACTTGCAACAACACAACATATTTTCTTAATCATCCTTTCCTTGCTCATACGTTCTGTATGACCAAACCATCTTACCATTCCTTTCTTTATTCTGTCTACCACACTATAGCTAGCATTACACTCTCTTAATTCTTCAATCTATCGACCAAAGATTTTCCACACAACCACCAGTCTACTTTCATTCCTTTTTTGCTAATTCCAGGATTCACTTCCTTCCATCGGAGTTGGCACTAGAACGCCATTATGTAGCGCTAGTCTTGCTTCGTTTAACAGGTTCTTATTGGCCATAATGGAATTCAGAGCATATGACATGGCTGTAATAAAAAAATGAATATCCAGGGGGATTTTGTCCACAGAGGTGGACAAAATCCCGTAATTGTGTTCTCAGAACATATACAGGGTTATTTGTAAAACATTAATAACCTCGCAGGACTATACTCCTGCCTTGATTATGAGTCGAAAATGTTCAAGCTATCATGACATAGTTATGGAGATATGCAACATCAAAGTTTGCATTTTTTAAAAAATATTTTTAATTTATTTTTTGTAAAACGTTGGACTATCATTACAGTAACTAATATCAATTACGAAAAAAATATTCGTTTCAATACAAGTTAAATAAAATTATTAAAACCCTGGAAAAAATCCAATTGGAATTCAAAGGTTTTTATTTTTTTATTTGACTTGTATTAAATGAAATGAATTTTTCATACTCGATATAAGTTACTGTAATGATAGTCCAACGTTTTACAAAAAATAAGTCAGAAATATTGAAAAAAAAAATGCAAATTTTGATGTCGCATCTTAACTAACTAACTAACTAAGTAACTAAATAACTAACTTAACCTTAACTATTGATATTAGGTCATTATAGCTTGAACATTTTCGACTCATAATCAAGGTAAGAATATAGTCCTGTGAGGTTATTAATGTTTTACAAATAACCCTGTATATAAAAAATGTTTACATAAAAATATATCACTCTTGGCACTACAACCCTTGGTGGGTCTTGGCCTCCTCAATAATCTTCCTCCACTCATCTCGGTCTAGTGTCAGCTCTCTCCAGTTCCGAAGCTCTAAAGCAGAGATGTCTTTGCGGACGTTGTCACTCCATCTTAAATTTGGCCTTCCTAAGCTCCTTCGCCCTATTGGCCTTGAGTTCAGCAGGGACTTTGATGATTGATGCTCGGACATTCTCTCCACATGGCCCAGCCACCAGTCTTCCCATAAAGTTCTTCACATAAGTCCTTACAAGTTCTTCACATAAAAATACATATAATATTAATTCTGACTATTTTTCTTTAAAGCACTTCTGTGTCTGTAACATCACACGAAAGCCGTTATTACATTTCAGCACTTCAATTTGGCTTGACCTCCTCGTCATAAGGGGTTGCGAACTGCGGTTCCGAATCTGGTACTCGATATCGAGCCGTGCTCACCGCAAATTACGTCGTCTTATGCCGCTTCAAATTTCACACCCCTGCTGTGGTCACTGTGCACTCGCCGATGAGGCATTCAAAGGTTAGGAGTCTGGGCCCAGATATCGAAATACTCGGATTCAGTTTCATGGCTGAGTTTCACGCTGTAAGGGCCGATTGTTTCAAGTTGGATTAAGGGGGGGTAAGGTTAATTCGTACAAAAAAAGGCATGTTTTTGTGAATTTTTTGTGACGACACAGTTAAAATCTCTTTATTGAAACCAATGATATATTAAAGTATGATATTCGAAGAATATTGTGTAAAATTTTCAAGACGAAATATTAAAAAATACGGCAATGGCAACAATTATTCGGACGTGTCTCGGAAAAAAGTAGAATTGCGGTGTCCATCATAACTTGGTTCTAGATCATCTGAAACCAAAAAATCAAAGTTCATTCGTTAGATAATAAATTTTCCCAGGTAACGCTGGGAGGGTTTTTTGAAATTTCAATTTTTAAATTTTTTGGAACACTTTGAAGGGAAAAACGCGATTTTTTGCGAAAAATATCGACTAATTTGTTATTAAAAAATATAAATTAATAACAAATTTGAAAAAAAGTCTCCAGCGTTACCTCGTAAATTATGTACAGAAATAGTGTTCAAAATTTCAAAAGGATCGGTGTAGTAGTTTTGAAGTTATGATGGACACCGACTTTGAAAACGTGAGATGTGGGGAAAACGATTTAAAGTTTTGCACACTGTAAAATTCAAAATAAAACTCAACACTTATTTTATACTTACACATAATCGTCGATGCCATGTTCACACGGCAAAGAGCTTTCATCATCAGCATCTGTGTGTCCTTGTCTACGCAAAACTCTTCTAATACAATAGCACGTCCGGTAGTCCTCAGGTGAGCGCGTCTCTTAGCTGCCCGAGCAGGTATAGAAAATCAGTCTGAGTATCGCTCAAATGTTCATAATTTCGTCAATTTTGCTCCGATTGACTTGAAATTTTGACACAATATTCTTACGATGTTATACATTCATTTAAAAAAATAAAAATAAAATGCAAAAAAAAAGTTAAAAACCTTACCCCCCCCCTTAAAGTAAGCGTTCTTTTAAAGCATGGATTTTTACGTTCTCCACCAATCAGACGATCCGTTTTCGTAAAAATCTATGCTTTGATCGACCGCTTACTTTGATCGAACTTGAAACAACCGGGCCTAATACCAACTCTTTTAAATATCGGGGGGTCGGAGGTGATAATTATGGAATGTCATCTGAAGGGGATGGAATATTGAGTGGGAAAATATTCAATAGTAGGTTGTGCACATATTTTGTCTGATTATTTATTATTTTCGAATTAAGGTTTTTGAATTTTTATTTTTAAATATCAATTAAGGTGTTTTTATTAAAAAAACCTAACTTTTATTAAGTTAGAAAAGCCTCAAAATACGAGAATAAATAGAATAGAATAGAACTGTTTAAAATCATCTTTTTATATAAATAAAAAACGTTTTTAAATCAACAAAACATGTAAAAATTTATTGAAAATTTAAAAAATTGTAGCTTTATTTATATTCAATATTTCTTGATTTCCTTAGTAAAAATTCTAAACAATGAAAAACATATTATGCGTACATATAAATATTTATAAAAAATTACCGCCCTAGGACACTAAAAACGATTTTTGGCCGCGGCCTGACGATTAATGCTTACATTTTATTAATTATTGTAAATAATGTCCATTTTATTACTTTTATATAATAAAAAAGGTTCTATCTAAGTTATTGCCCTAACAAATTGCCGTATACATTCTGATATAAATGAATAATAAAAACCCACATTTTCGTAAAAAAAGCTGAAATACGTATTTGCAGTGAATGTCCAGCCTTAATATTAACACTTTTAAACAATATATTAAGTAGGATTTGTTATACATAGTAAGAATCCTAATCATATCTAAGCTCATTATATGTTTTTTGGGGATTCAATAACTTACGAATTTCATCCTCAGTAATCCTGTGTTAGTGCAAGGCAAGGAGAGGGTTAAAAAAATTTGCTCCAGGTGAGGCTCGAACTCACAACCCCGGCATCGCTCACGACCACTGTCCTATAAGTACCGTGCGCTAACCAATTGCGCCACTGGAGCTCTCCAATTTTCCGTCAAAAATACAGATTTTCTCTTTTCGAAATCTTTGACGGGACTTTTGAAGTCAGCCATGATTGAATTTTTTTACTGAAATATAGTTACGCAATTTTTACAAAAATAAATAATTATCTATGTAAAATAAAACGCTACCAAGACGCTACGCTAGATGGTGCTGATAAATAATTATCTATCTGATTCAAGGGGAATTAATTTAGCAGTATTTTTAATAGTATGTTCTAAGAACACAATTACTGGATTTTTCCACTGCGGGATTAATATTTAATTACGATAAATTACAGAAGTGTCACAGAGACGAAGCTTTTTATATGATGTGTATGGAAAATGTCTTAAAAATATAGTGGTATCATTACCAGTTGCGAAGTCTATGAATACTATTTCATGAAGACTACAGATGTCTCTAGCATTGTCCCTTCAAATATACGAAAGGTTTTAATATGGAACGTATGTACAACTTCCAAAAATTTGATAATGTGTGGATGTTCTTACCAAGTCATTGATAAACGTGGCATTGTGTAGAGTGATCACACAAGCCAGCTCACACAGGTTATAAGCTCTGGGCCATTGTAAGAAGATTTCATACACGTCTCTCATATAAATAGCTTCGTCTTTGTGAGACTTCTATAATTTATCTTAATTGAATTAATATATGTCCAATTCTATCGATTGTGATATGGAATAGTAGACAAACCGGATTAATATTTTGATGAATTAGCAAAAATAATTATTTTTTGTTTATTAGCAAAGAAACACGTTCGTATGGGTCGCCACTAGGGATGACATTATAAAATTTTCTTTCGCAACAATCTCTGAGATCCGCATTTCGCTCGCGAGAAGACTCTCATCTCACGTCAAAGAGATACAGATCGAATTCCCTCACTTACAATCAGGGTGTCTCATAGCTAGTAGCTCTAAAACTTCGGGGGATTATTCATTGTACAAATTTGAATAGAAAATATATATATATTCTACACACTTTGGGTGAAATGTCGACAGTTACGAAGATAAGAAACATCAACATTTCTTTTTTTTTCAACATTTTTGACTTATTTTCAGGACATTACAGTAACTTATATGGAATATTAAACATTTATTCGCTTTTATACAAGTCAAATAAAATTATGAAAATTTTTTAGAACTTTGAAAATATGTTTTTGTAAGGTTTTTTTCATTTTAATTACAGCAGTGATATTCGTATATTTTACAGAAAATAAGCGAGAAATATTTTAAAAAAATGTATGTAAAAAAATGTATATTGTCTTTTCAAAATTGTATGAAGATGAATCCCTAGAAATGTTTGCTATCAGCTATAAGGCATCCTGTGTGTTTTGAAAAGTAAAAATGACTTTTTAACATAGACGTACTATAATAGACTAGTTACAAACCAAAATATCTGCTACACAGAACGACAACACGAATTATTGTGATATAATATAATTAACACAATACGCAACCCTGTTTATATTTGTATCTCTTTTATACGTATCCTGCGCTATAAGAAAGAAAGAGAAAAGACCATTGAATAAATATCGCAATTCGCTACTAAATTCATATGCATTCTTTGTTAAAAATTATGTTTTATTGTCCTATCTTATATGTTGTTATGAAAATAATTTATATCTCTTTCTGACTGATACATTTAGTCCGCAATAGAAGACAGCAGAAACTAGATGTCTCAGGTTTGTTTTTTTAGTGACTAGTCTATATTTATAGTACGTCTATGCGTTTTAAGGTATTTCTATATTTTTGCTTAATTTGACTTGGTGCCGTTGAGGTGATAATTAATGGTAATCCTGAATCCGTTACAGTAATTAATAAACGGACAGCATGGGCCCTGGTTGGCTGCTCCACAATTTCTTCTCGGCCCAACTGTCTGCCACCGCTACTCCAAGGTGAAATAATGATATTACCCGCAGTACAGAGGTGCCCATGATTTAAGCGAAAATTATGGGAAACTCTTAATGACGAATGATAATTACTTAACAATAAAAACCCGACAAAAACTACGCACGTTTACATATCCTAAATAATAAGTATTTATTTATTAATAAAAAAAGAAAAAAAGTTTTTTTAAATAAGAATTTACGGACGTTACAGGGAGTTAGAGACAAGCAGACAACCAAAGTATTATTATTGGAATAATAACATAACAATTTGGTCGCGTGGAATTTTCGCAGTGGACATTTTGTCGTCGGCCCAAGTGCCCGTGGACTTTTTGTCTTTGGACCAAATGTCCGTGGACCTCTTGTCGTTGGACCAAATGTCCATGAACTTTTTGTTCTTGGACCAGTTGTCCGTAGACCTTTTATCGTTCTCATTTTTTAAAATAAAAACGAAGAAAAAAACTTTATAAAAAAGTTACGGATGTTACAGGAAGTAACGAACATACAGACAGACAGACAGACAAGATATCGAAATTATTTTTACTGGGATACTTACTATTCAATCATGTGTATTCTGAAATAAGCAATGTTGCTATTTTTTTATCTTGTCAGATAGAGAAATAGCAACATTGCTTTGTAATGCCGCCAATTTTGACGTTTTAAGTTCGACAGGTTTGAAATTAATGAATTTAATCAATCAGAAAACGTATTACACAAAAACGCTTCTAAGACTCCATCAAACAATTGACACCGAGACATTCTCACACAGAGTGCGGTTGAAGTTATAATTAAAAAACTAAAAGACAACATTATAAATATATTAATGACGCTCAAAAAATTAAATTGTAAAAATGTACACTGACCATTGTCGATTATTTAATTGAGTTGCAAAAAAAGAATTAAAACTCACACTTACATAAATGTAACCTCGAATATTTAAAATAATTTGGGAAAACAAACTTTCTTATAAACCAATCGAGAGATTCGTGAACTCTCATGTAAACAGAATTTGACAGCTGATACGAATTCAATACGGCTCTTTTAGTTCTGGTATCGTTTTTCCGCTACATGTTCCGCAACATGTCGCGTGCGCGAGTTCCGTTACAGTAAAAATTTTACCCCGAATGCGCCAAAATTAGTAAAAATTCAAATATATTTATTGGAATTTAAAATTTGTACAAAGTACAAGCGAATTAGGTACTAACGACGAGTGTAGGAACTGTCATTTTGTTTCATGACCGATCTGTATGGAGTGGTGTTGCCGAAGTTCCAGTCTGGATGCAGGCCACGTGGTCATCGCAATTCCAGGTATAGCCGCTCTTCCAGAGGCGCGGCTACACGGCCGGTACATAATGAGGCGTTTGGTAATCGATTCCTTTCCAGACTATTACCCCATTACAAGTTTTGGAGGGAAAAAGGGAATTTATTGTTATTATAACGGCGCGATCCGCCGAAATGTTCAGCGGAAATCAGCGGCAAGAATCGGGCTAATAGTTTTCCAATTGGAAATTTAGCACGGCGCCATTTTGTTTACGGCTAAACACCGTGTTTATGGTTCGTTCGACTTGCTGGCCCTCGTGCAGTGGGGAAATATTGTCTGTGGAAGTTGCAAGATGGATGAACATTGTGCTCAGTAATGTACTTGTAGGTGTATTGATACATAATACAAGAACTAATTCTCAGAGTCGAGGCTTTTCAGATGTGGCTTTATAGACTAGCGAAGAGAAAAAATACATTTCAAAGTGAAGACACACACGTTCACCAGTTTGAATACTACAAAGTGTGCGCTACATTTGTAGTAGGTACCGAAACAAAACATACTTCATCCACCACAATAAATTACATGAAGTGAACTAATTGTATCACTACAATATTGTGCATGTAGCTAAATATTATTATCTTCTTCAATGAACTGCAAGTACTACTTAAAAACTGTACTGTACAAAATATTCAAATTTTTTGGGGGAGAGGGGGTTGTTTCAGCTTCCAAACTCTTCTTCATTCAACCACCACATGTATTTCGGCTGTTTTATCCGCGTCAAATTCTGCGTCAATTATTTCTGAAGACGAGAAGGGTTGGTGTAGATAAAACGATTCCAAAGAATCGTTTTATCTACACCAACGCTAAAATATTGGCCAAAATTTTCACATTATTAATTTTTTTTACCCTAAATGCGCCAAACGAAGATACTTCAAAACGTCACACTTCAATTTTAAAATTTGAAGTATGAGATTCGTAGTGTGTATTTTGAAGTGCGATTAGCAATTTGAAGCTTTAAGTTTGAGGTGTGTGTAGTTTGTAGTGTGCATTTCACTTACAGGCGTGTGAAGTGTACATTTCAGTATAATGTAGTACTACATTGTAGTACTTAGTACCGAGTTAACCTTTCACTAAATAGACGCAAATTGAAAGTTTCCTGGGTGGATAGAGTGTTGAAAATCCTCCGGCGTATGAAAAGAGACCGAGAAGTACTACGGACTATCAAGACAAGAAAGCTGGAGTATCTCGGACGTATTATGAGAGGACCAAAATAATGTTAACTAATTCATCATCCAAGGAAAATAAGTTGTAAAAGAAGCGTAGGAAGACGCCGCATCTCTGGCTGCGTAACTTGAGGGACTGGTATAAGTTAAACTCGACTGAGTTTTTCAAATCTGATTTGATTGGTGGCGGTAAATAAAGTCGTAATCGCCAGAATGATCACCGATCTCCGATAGGAGATGGCACCATAAGAAGAAGAAGATATCGATACCTCCTACTAGTGATGGTCAAACCGTTTTTCAACGGGTTAAACATGATACAGTTATCGATGATTGGTAACGCAGATATAAGTATTGTCTAGTAACTTTGCTATATATTTGTATGTTATATGTGTAATATAATGGTTGGAATCAGATTAAAATCTCAAATAACGGTTTATGTGTTACCGAGCAATAAATACGACGTTCTTCTATTTTCTAGTACATTTCTCTGGCAGTAAATTTACTAAATAAAATTAAAAAAGGGTCGCTTAAGTGACTTGGGCATATTGAGTGAATGAGTAAGAATGATGGTAAAAAAGATATATGGTGTTCAGAAGATATTAGGTCCTTATTTATGACATTGTTGTTTTCTAATACCGACTAGTTTGAAGATTGATATCTTGTATTTGACATGGAATTCCAATTTCCAATTATTGTCATATTAAAGCTGTCATATTCCTTTTTAAAATAAGTTATTCATTTGATAATTGAAGATTTCTGTAGACCTTCGCAAAGTGTTAGTCCAAGTGACGTATTACCAAAGGATCGGACAGTGTTTAAATTATTTTTAACAGAAAAGAATAATAATAGAAAATAGAAAATCTTTGCCTTTGAAATACGAAACAATTTTCTCTTATTTTCTAGATTCACTTCATCATAATTGATTCTGGATTCTTCGAACGTTCTCTATGGCTAATCTTGCAGCAAAGGAAATGTAACCATTCGTATTAAGTTAATCTAATGAACAAACACAAATCTCTGTTTTTCCAGCGTGGGAGATGTGTATGTACTTTATATCGGTACTGTAACAGTGTGAATCTGATCATTTTATCCAAGAGACCAAAAACGTTGTTTAAAAGGAGCCAAAGTTGCAACATTTATAAAATTAGGAAGAATGAATCGAAAAAGGTTATTTAAAAACGCTTTAATAAATAAATAAAAAAAATATATAAATTATTTCTTGATGACGGCATTAAATTTTTTTTTGGATATTGCTCATTTGATATTTTTAATTTTACAGTTATTTTTTTTTTAAAACATTCTATATTTAATTAATAATACATATTTATATTCACTTCCCATAATGTGTCATACAATAATATTCTTACAGTCTCTCATTTATGTATATACTATCAATTATAAAACATTCTATAATCTAAAATGCTATACTATTTTTACAATAATTGTGGCATTTATTTTTAATCGTATCTGCTTTGGTGGATATGATTAAAAATAAATTATTAAAAATCTGAACCGGAGAGAGCTGGAGTTAGACTGAGATCAGTGTAGAACTCATTTTCTCTTTCCACCTTTCTAACTTTTCAGTCAACACCAGATTCTTCTTGTTACAATTCTCTCGGTGCGGGTGATGTGTTGGCGTCTTCATAGTCCAGAAGTCATTTTTATTTTATTTTAACAGCAAATCTTAATTTAACATACAACAGATTAAAAATAGCAAATAATGACAATTATAAACTTTCCACTTAAGATTAATAATAATTAATGATTTTAGCAAAGTGTGACAATATGCCATAATTTATAATTCCAATATATATATGTAAAGAAGTGGTGGGAAGGGCGGAGGGGATGTAGGATTAGGATAAAGGAAAAAAGTATGGGAGTATATGGGAATATAAATTAAATGAACTAGTTAGGGTTCGGTTGTGAAATTAATTTTCGTTTAATGTCCCGAATAGTCAAGTTAAAAATATCAATGTGGTTGTAAATTTATTTAAATGAATTTGTGCATCAGTAGATGGAGGAGTTTTGTTTAGAGTTGGTTTTGTAAAGAGGGAGATGAAAAGTAGGGTCTGCTGTTACGATTTGGGATATAAAATGATAGACCTTGAAGAAGATCAGGAGTATCAACGAAGTTGGGTGCGATTTAAAATAATATTGTTGAGTCCGATTTATTTATACGGCAAGTTAATGTTTGTATGTTAAAAAACTTTTAAGCGTTTCTTGCTAACATGAGATCGAAAAGAGAGAAAGTTAAGGTACATAAAAAATCAATTTTGGACGGTTTTAATTTTGCTCTTGTATACTTTGTAGCCTGGGTTGCATACCTGAGAAGCGTATTCCAAAAAACTACGAACATATGAAAAATATGGTGTCTTGAAAGTGATAATATTTTTGAGCTGTTTGCAAACACGGATGACAGAATCAGGCATAGATGAAGTATTAGTGACCATGTTGCCTATGTGCTTATTGAAAGTCAATTTACTATCAAGTATAACGCCAAGGCCCTTGCTTTCATGTCATGGAACTGGTTTCGCATACTAATGTTTAGCGTTCAAATTCAGATTCAATTCAAAATCAAACTTCCACAAACAAGGTTAGGGTTTCAAATTGTTCAATGAACTGACAGTTAACGTGAAGGAAGCAACTAGTCTCTCTAGTACTCGCAGGTTAAGTGCATAATAGGTATAATATACAGGTTTAACATTTGATCAACATCGTGTTCATTTGTTTTTTTTTCAAAATGTTTTTGCAAGGTATCTTAGCTAGTAGAAAAAACTTTGTGGAAAGTCTTCTTCATCCAATTTCGAACAGAAAATATTTTTGATACTTTGGGTGAAATGTCATCAAAGTAACATCAAATATTGCATTTTTTCAATATTTTTTATTGATATAGAAAGTACCTTATATCGAACAGGTATTAAAAATTCATTCGCTTTGATACGAGTTAAATAAAATAATTAAAACCGTATAAATTTGACCTAGATTTGTTTGCAGTATTTTAATAATTTTATTGGATTTGTATCAAAGTGAACGAATTTTTCGATATTATTATTCGATATTAAATACTTTCATGATAGTCTATATATAATATATAAAATATAAGTGGGAAATCTTGAAAAAAAATTAAAACTTTGATGTCGCTCAACCTTTTAACTGCTGATATTTCACTCAAAGTATGAAGAATATTTTCTGTTAAAAATTTAATGAAGAAGACTCTTCCAAAATATGATTGAAAAGTACAAAAATACATTTAGAAAAAAAAGAGAGCACTAAAACAATCATCAATATTTAAAAATTAAATAACAAGTCCCCAGAATTATATTCTGGTATAAGGGAACATTAAGGAAAAAATAAAATAAAATGAAGTAAACATATTATGTAGCTATCGACATATCGATTTGTTGAATAGTTTATCTCCTCCCCAACACAAGTGTTTTAAGTTGTTTATGGAATAATTTCACATTATTAATTTCTTTATGTTATTGGAAATTCCATTATAAAAGTAGATTGCGCTATATAGGATGAAAATAAATTATTATATTAACTAAACTAAAATATTATTCTTCTTCTTTATTACTATTCTTCTTATTATCCTATTGGATCGGGGTCCTTGAACCATAAAGGTTCCAACTTTTCCCGTCTTGGGCTTTGCTCTCCACGTCAGCCCAATTTAGTTGCTCGATGGTCAGAAGACCATACAAGGTCTTGTCTGGAATATCCGCTTTGGCAGTCTATCTGTCGGCATCTGCAAGATATGTGCCAGCCACCGCAACTGTAATTTTTTGATAAACGTTAATAAGGGTTAAAATAAAAAATATTATATATTAAATTAATTTAATTGTTAACGTTAAAACGTCAAAAAATAAAATAAATAAAATTAGATATCGCGCTTCCGACAGATCTTGGACATCCTAGCCATTCCTTTAAATGCCCGATACATGTATTTCAACCGTAACTTGAATTATAAATATACATTTACAATAATTATATTTCCGAACAAAACAAATATTTTGAATCAGTGGCGTGTCGTAACAGTGTCGGCGTTAATTATTTCAACGATACCGTCAAAGCAACAATAATTTTTGGGGGTTGGAGGAAGAACAGATTTGCACATCAACGTATCTGCGACGGGGGGGGGGGGTGGTGGGTGCGGGGAGGGGGGAAGGGTAGCTGGGAGGCGCCGCTGTATTGTAATTGTAATTATTGTCTTGCAAGGGAAAATGCTGTACAGCTTCTGTTTGGTACGCCTGAAAATGAGATTGTTACGTTATTGGCTTTTACCTGCCGGGGTAGGTGCCCACCTACTTGCCCGCTCAAGGACAGCGTTCCTTTGAAAATTTTGTTACGATTTTCAATAAAATAAAGACTTGGGTGTATGCACCAAATATGGGACCTGTGGCAAAATAAGTTTAAAAAAGTTATTAGTTTTAATGAAATGGATAGTTCTTTTGATATTACTTCTGGATTAAAATTTTACATATAAATTATACAGGACAAAATAAATATCATAAATAACCAGTTTATTTTTACAAATGGTAATCTTTTAATTTTATTTTTATATTAGTATTTAATTACTTCATCATCTCCCAAATATTTATTTTTATTTTGTTATAGTCTAAACTTCGATTTTAGATTTTTAATTTTTAAGTTTTGTTATACGTTTTATCCTGATAAAGGGGCCATTGTCCTCAAAATATGTTGGTATTTTAAAGAAATTAGTGATGAAAACAATGTAGGTATATATTCGTCTTAATTTTTCTATTAGTAATTAAAAATCAATAAGAGTAACTTTATGAAAACCGGTTTCCATACCACTGTTCTTTGTCATGACGGGCTGATTATTTATCAATGACTTATTTTGGCTAACTCGTTAATTTATGAGCAGGGCATCCCTACAATTTTCGTTGGGTGCGAAAGATTGACAAGTAGACACTGAAATAGGGAATATATCAAATAATGGGTTATGTGAAAATGTGTTTTTGATAAAAAGTAAAATATTAAGTTTTTTCTTATGTTCACTGTTCAGAATCTTCAGGTCTATGTTTTCTGGGGTATTATGTCATGTTTTTATGACCTTTTTGGTCGACGTTTCGGATCCCATTGCAGGGTCCATCATCAAGAATGATGTTGTGATGCCATGTCGAAAGTCTGTATTGCAAGCCAATACTTAACCACATCATCGACACAACAGCCCTGATGATGGACCCTGCAAAGGGATCTGAAACGTCTGCCAGAAAAGACGTAAAAACACGGCATAATATCCCAGAAAACACAAACTAGTAGAATTTATTGCATCATTATCATCACCATTATCAGCTGTCTAGTGCTGAATGCCTCCTCATGACCCTACCACTCTCAGGGTCATCCGCTTTGCCATGTCTCTCTGTTCTCTCACTGTTCTCTTCTCTCACTGTTCTCTTCTCTCACTCTCACTGTTCCAACTAACACGCCCGTGTCCACTGAATAAGATACATGAGATGTTTATAGAAATTAAGGCAGGATAAATTTTAATATCGTCTACACGTATAGAAATTTTAATGTGTGTGATCCTCACGTAATTAATTTTTTTCCCATTTATGTGGCAACTGCTACAATGCTACATTATATTATTGTCTGTAGAATGTAAACAACGCGTTTAACGCAACGTAAACATATTTATGACTGAAATTCGATAACATACTCACGACTTCTTCCTATACATACCTACTAATGACTAAGCTAACTTTAAAAGGGACACATTCTAGAGAGGTTTATCAAACTTATCAAACCACATACATACTTTAATGAATACCGTACAGATGTCGTAATTCAAAAATGGAATGTGTAACTGATTACGCATTCTTATCGATTGTTGCGCGGTATGATCGATAGCCCTGCAATTATGAGCAGCATTGGTTTGTATGTTCCTGATAATTACGACTAAGACAGCGTCAGAATAGATTGTTTCACATTCCAATATACAGTTCCAACCTGCCAATGGTTATGCCTGTTGGAAGAGCTACTGCTATGCTGAACAATATTACTCTGGACATTGATCTGTTCCATGTCTCTGAGAAGGTTTTCCGTGGCAGGGCATATTTTCATACCTTTGATATGAATGAATGATATTTTGTTGTTTGTATATTTTCTCACTTGTTAATAATATTTACGAATTAAACATATGTTTGTAATGTAAATGTTATAAATTGAAATCATATGAAATTGAAGTTAAATGAAAAATCGAATTTCAAAACAATATTTTACCAACAAAAACCACCCCTAAACCGGTACACAGCATCTTCCCTTCTTGCTCATCTCAAAGGGAGATTTAACGTCTCGCAGCGGAGATAAAAAGCCTCGAAAATCTATTTAATTAAATTCTTCCTGCAACATAGACCACAATCTGAAGGGTGGTTCTGGGATGGGGAAGGGGGGTGCAGGAGGTGGAGGTATAAAGGTTATTTTTTATTAACCCAACCACCCCGAAATCATACGGTCAGTGGCTTGATTGCTTTTATAATTATATAAACATGTATTTTGTTGAGCGGAATGCTTCGACCGAATTAATGTGTTATTGCACGCATTTTTAACCACTATTTAATAGTAGATATGATCGTAGAACTAATATGGCAACATCACATTTTTATTGAATTTATTTATTTATTTTTTTACAAGTAGAAATTATAGTACAATGTTTTAATATTTTATGAACATTTTGATTATAGTATTTTTTTAATAAACGTGAACTTTAATACATTTCTATATGTAAGGAAATGAGCCACTCATCTCACTAGGATGAACCTGTGCCGAAATGAGCAGCTTTTCAACAAAATGACAAAATACTACATTAAGGCCGGCGCCACACCGCGCTGATCTTCCATCGCGTCAAATCAGCAAAAGCAAATGGGTCGACCGGTCGTCCGTGCTGTGTGTTTGATAAGCGCATATTGTATGTAAAGAAATCTAGCGGCGTTCGGAGATGGGAGAGACGCGGCCGAAGAACCGCGCAGTGTGTCGCCGCCAGCCTAAACTAATTGCTTGGATATTATTTGTATAACGGTACGCTTTGGCGTCATAATATTTACACTGTTTATTATTTTGGTATATTAGAGCAATTTTATTTATGACATATGAATCTTTGAAATATTCAATTTTGTGTCATAAAATAAGACGCCACATTGCGCGTTCTGCAATTTCGAATTATTCAAATGGAAAAAATATTTTGAATTGAATTGATTTGAATGTGTTGAGACTGTATTTAAATTTTATAATTTAATTAATATATTTTGTATGCATAAAAAACGCGACTTTAATCATTCATCTGACAGAAAACTGAAATATTAAAATCAGAATAGTAATAATTGTGATATGAATTTTGCGAGTTAGTTGTGATAGTGTTCTTAGATGAAGAATATATCCACCCGTAAAGAGACATATTCTCGTGTTGGCAAGTGATTTGTATTGTATTTATTGAGTGTGCGCTATTTGTATGTGAGGTGTGAAGAATACATCCACCCGTCAAGAGACATACTCTCGTATTGGTACGTGACATGACGTGTATTGTATTGATTGAGTGTGCGCGAATTTGTATGTGAGGTGTGACAAGAGTGGCGGGATGGGCAGATAGTAGATAGATACAGAGTGTTGAATTATATTCACGATTTATAATGTTGGTTTATTGACACAAAGTTTAAAAAGGTTGACATGGAGTACAACAAAAAGTATGCGTGCAGGATACGGCTGTCAGCAGAAGGGTGGTGTACCTCTCGGCGTTCGATTGGCGGTTAGAGGCATCGAGCTTCTGATTGATGGATTTGCTCGATGCGTGCGGCTAGAAGTCACAGCGGGCCTCGACCTCCACATGAATAGCGGCACACTGTATGTCGTAGAAATTTTAGTTTAGTTAGAACTGCCTATTCTGATTGTACGTCCTTGGTTAAGACCCGCTTGGAAATAATAATATTCGATAACATTTGTTTTGGATTTATCCATTCTTGCAAGTATTAATAATTTTTCAGTGAAATATAAGGGAAATTCTATAATCTGAAAAAAAAAATATTAAAAAGAACACGCTTATTTTTAAACTTACTAAAAAGTGAAAAATTGATTTTCGGTCATAAATTTTTTGCTTCACTTTTCAAATAAAAGGTGGTAGCTTACGATATTGATATATAATACAGAACTATGTTGTTGATGGAGGGAAAGCGGCATTTATTTGGAGAGTGAGGTGAACATTTTTTACAAAAAAATATTTTTTTACTTTTAAGTACGTTTAAATATAAGCGTGGTTCAAATAATTTGTTTTTTTTCATATAATAATTTTTTACTTTTATGTGTTAATATTACACAGAAACTAGTACCATTTTTGGTTAGCTCATTAAATAATTTCTCAAATAAAAACTTAATTAATTATTATTTATGTATGAATAAGTTGATAAATAAGTGAATTAATTTATGTATTGTCATCAAGAATATGTTTGTGTGTAAAATTTCAGCTCTATTGTATATTGGGAAGCGGGTGAAATATTATTTATAAGATTTATTTATATTAAGACAATTATAAGATTCATTCCAGACAAACAGGTGAATCTAATATTAGCGTGATAATTGAACATAATAATTTCTTTGTATGTCCATCCGTACGAAATTACGGACTTTGCGTAAAGTCCGTAATTTTGTTCGAATTCACGGCTAAAAAAATAAATTTAACGGCTGGAGTTGGGGCTTGAACCCCGGGCCAACAAACCCGAACCGGCCGCAATGTTGCTACCACCTCCTGTATGTGGACCGACAAAATGATACTAATAATATATAAAAAGACTTAGCAAAGACGCGAACCATTTTACGTTCCTCCAGTTCAATCACCAGGGTTTAAAATAATACCATTACCTGCTGGCAGGGAATATAAAAATAAATGTTCAAATATTTTGATAAAAATCGTTATTACTATTTCATAGGTATCAGCTATTAATAAGTAAATACTTTTTTAGAAAGGGGCATGTAAAAGTACCGTCATTTTTGACGGGAAACAGCTAATATGAAATAAATAAAGTGAGTTCTCTCTAACAGATATGTATTATAATAAAGAGATGATGATGAAGAAGAAAAAGATCCACAGTACCCGTAGAGTATTCAATTATTGCGTTAATTGAGAACTTACAGCCACCACTGCTTTAATTAATTAAGATCAACATTGTTACAACCAACAATTGTAAAATTGCGTGCACCTAAAATAATTATCGCTTCAACCGACAAATGTTTACCGGAATAAAAGGTTATATAGTGTGTAATAGTATGTATTGTTAAATATACATCACATACCATATAAAGCAGTAGCGGGATGTGGTGTCTGGAATTTGAGGGCACACAAAATAAAATAATTTATTTATTTTTTTATATACGGTACAAAACCATTTACAATTAAAACATAATACATATATTGATGAAAAGACAGGCAGCAATAAAAAAAAATATCTTGATAGAAAAAAAATTACCTGTGCGGTCGGGAGGCCTCCATCGGGAACGAAGTTCCTTAAGCTTTTTCTTTAATATCGAATGTAATTCGATATTGAAAAAGAAGATATTGAAGAGTGTAATTCGATATGGTGAACTAGATTGTTTATATTTATATATTGTCACGTGTCGTGACTGCGGGGGAAATTAATTAGTCACTTAACACTATAAAACTAAACGCTATTCTTTTAAATAACACTATTTAAAATGCCGGTGCCTATGTGTATGTTGTATCAAATGTGTTCAAAAATAAAAATGAATTAAACGGTTAATTCTGGCGTCCATCTAGCGGCAGGATCGCAAAGTAATTTGTGCCTACGGTATCAGAAAAAGTGGATTGCTCTAAAAATGGATAATAAATGTTAATCAATTAATAAATGAGACTTACAGATAATGTCGATATATTCACGGGAATATACAAGGCTTCTATAGCGTAATTGAAAAACGCGCCTGCCCAGGAAAGAAGGAGATCCGTGGTTCGAATCCAAATATTTTTTCGCGGATTTGATTTTTCTGTATGTCTTTCTAATTGATTAATTAATTTGGTTTTACACTATTTCGCAATTTAACTCGCGCGCGGCCTAGCCCCGTATTTATATCCGAGTATCAAGGTATCTAACATTCTAGACTTTTCCAGTATTTAGGAGAAGATTATCGTGGCTTCTAGGTTTTTATAGAAGTTTCTTGAATGTTTCAGATGCCTCCCGAAAGCCGTAGATCACGCTAGGCCGTTCTGGATGTTTCGATAGTGTTGTGACAAGTGACAGAAGTGCGTAATTATTTTTAGCATAGTGTTAAAATATTTTCGTTATATAAGGAAACGTTACGTTGAAGTTATTATCTATTTTTTTTCTCTTTTGATACTCTTTTTGACGCTAAGCAAATACAAAT
Organism: Agrypnia vestita; assembly: GCA_016648135.1. NCBI lineage: Eukaryota > Metazoa > Arthropoda > Insecta > Trichoptera > Phryganeidae > Agrypnia > Agrypnia vestita. The sequence goes on along the minus strand of JADDOH010011512.1, from coordinate 9,780 downwards.
TTCTCTATTGTCTCTGTGTAATGTATGTAAATAATAAATAGTAAACATTCGAATCACATTAAACGCATATAAACAGTAAAAAATACTTAGTGTATAAATATACAATTTTATTAACTTACTTTTCTAAGTTTGTTTTACACATACTTGTTGCAGTTTCCATTTCTCTAATCTTCATAGCAAAATTGCAATTGCAATTTTTTAATTTTTCATTTATTTTTCTTCATGTATTAACGCCCTACAGGGCTTCTGTAAACAAATAGGTAAAGTGTACATTTATATAATGGATAGTGAAAATAAAAAAAAAATAAAAATAATAATGACAAAGTGGAAATCAAATACTTAAAATACAAATACAAATGTATAAAAATAAATATAATATAAAGTAAAATACAAGTATATAACAAAACAGAAGCATAAGGAAAACATAATATAATAAAAATTAAAAAAATAATTATGCAGAAAGCATCTTACCCACAAAATGCAAAATATTAGTTATGTATGGGTTTGGCCAGCTCAATATAATATATTTCTTACCCACATCACGGCCATCACCATTAACTCTTTAACCAAAAAAAAGTGGTTTGACTGTTTTCTGCAGACCCAAATTTACTTTCTGTGAGTAAAACCAATTTTTTTATCAGGTCCCCCATTTTAGAAATTCGACTTAGAAATCAGCAACACAAATTTTGATGCCAAAAAAGGCACGAAGGGGTTCTAACCCAGACTTTAATTCTTCATGTCTTGTAATTTTTCATGTTGTTCTAACATAACTAACATATTCTAAAAATTTCTTCAAAAACGACAAAATCGTTCTAACAAATTCGAGCAAATTTCAAGATAATTTAACACAGTTTTATATAAAATCAAGATAATTTAACACATTTTATATAAAACTTGCTGTGGCCGCGCGGCTTCGCACGCGTAGATTTTCAGTACACTGTTTGGATCGTCATAGAACTTTCGCGAAACTTCTAGAACACGCTCCTTCCGGAACTTTCAAGAAATTTATTGAATGTACAGGAACCTTCTAGACACACCGACACATTCCGCCACTCAGTTTAGAACTTTATAGAACTTTCGGTAATTTTCTAGAACCTTCTCCTTTCAGAACTTTCTAGAGTAGGTTTTTCCGGAACCTTCTGGACTCACCGACACAGTCGTCGCGCCTATTTTGAAACAATCTGAATCATTTGCGGCCTTCCAATAACAAAACAATGTGCTAGAAAGCACATTTTTGTCACCCACTCCCACCCATGCTCAGCCACTCCCACCAAACTCGCACATTTTAAATGGGACACTAAGGGCTATCCACCACTATAACCAACAGGGGGTGGTATTATCTGGTTGTGAAGAAAACTTGGCGGATAGGAAAACACGGGTTTCTTTATATATATATATATATATATGTATATATATATTGATTTTCTACCATTTATATACCTACGTTTTCTATAACCCTGTTGTGTTATTGTTAATGTTAATAAAAACCCAGAAGCTTTTAAGTTTTATGGTAGGAGAACAATATATTTTCAAGGCTTTTGCAAAGCCCAGTTTTTGCCTCTGCCTTCAAATAATATTGAGCCAAGATCCATGATAGTGGCAGATAAAAATAAAATAAAAATTGTAAAAGCTAAAGCTAATTGAGTTTCAGACCAATGGGATTATCTACGGTAAAAATAATAAAAAAAAATATGTGGAATGCAATCAAAAATATCATCAAGAAAATATTAATTTCAAAACTTGATGATTTCATATTGATTGACTCTATATATATATGCAATCTTTTTAGCTAGTTTAGTAGTTAGTTGTAAATGTGCCTTGATGTAAACTGAGCTAAGCAAAACCGGTTGGAGTTGTATGATATTTATTACGATACGCGGTTCTATACGAAGTGATTGTGTTTTGTTTGATCTAATTTTAATATTGTCACAGGACGTAGCTGTGGGAGGCAAATAAACGCTTAAATAATTTAAACTTTTATGTACTACGCAAAAAGTCACTGTACATGAATTAAATTGGAACACTGTTCATAATTTTGTAGTTGCTAGATGTTTCTAGAACTTTACACTTATTATTGCACCGTATCTTAATTCACACTAATAATCTCTAATCACTCGTACGAAGAAAACATTTTATTACGCTGTTTCTATTGCTTCGATCACTTTCTAAAAAATTCAGTTAAATATTCGTAAGTGGTTGGACTTATTTTTAAAGTGATGGTATTCGAGAGAGACGAAAGAGTGACTAAGTGTGTTGTAATTATAAACAACGAATGCTTAGAACAAGTGAATGAGTTTGTTTATTTGGGAAGTATGTTTAGTAGAGACGGCAAGGCTGAGAATGATATCGAAAGGAGAGTAACTGTGGGAAACAAAGTTAATGGTGCACTAAATGCAATTATGGCCAATAAGAATCTGTCAAAGGAAGCAAGACTAGCGGTACATAATGGCGTTCTAGTGCCAACCCTTATGTATGAAAGTGAAGCCTGGAATTGGCAAAACGAAAATGCGGTCACTAAGACGCTTGTATGGAAAATCCTTGGTCGATAGAGTGGAGGAGTGAACCAACTAGATGTGAATGCAATGCTGGCTGTAGTGTGGTAGGTAGAATAAAGAAAGAGTGCTGAGATGGTTTGATGGGCAAAAGAGCAAATGAGCAAATGAGCAAAAGAGCAAATGAGCAAATGAGCAACTGAGCAAATGAGCAAATGAGCAAATGAGCAAATGAGCAAATGAAAATTTTGAGGCGTCTCTTCGGACCGGTTCTAAAAAATGGACTTTGGCGCAGACGTTACAATAATGAGCTCTATACTCTATTTAAGGAGCCAAACGTCACAAAATTTATAAAACTGGGAAGACTTCGGTGGCTGGGTCACGTGTAGAGAATGTCCGAGCATCAACCACCAAAGTCCTTGCTGAACTCAAGGCCAGTAGGGCGAAGAAGCTTAGGAAGGCCAAAATTAAGATGGAGTGACAACGTCCTCAAAGACATCTCTGCCTTAGAGCTTCGGAACTGGGGAGAGCTGACACTAGACCGAGATGAGTGGAAAATTATTGAGGAGGCCAAGACCCACCAAGGGTTGTAATACAAGAGTGATGATGATGATATTATTAGTATAGACTATATATCTCGTTACGACATTTTTTTCTCATTTATATTGTAAAGTTACTAATATCGGCACAGGTTCATCCTATATTTTTATATTTTCCCTCCTATATACATAAAAAACAGAATTTTTTAGCCCTTTCACTTGGAATTTTGTGCCGACTGAATTCGTAATGGAATATTAAAACAACTGTTTATTTTCCTAAGAATTCAATTTGGAACTGACTCAGAAATAACTCCGTATCGGTCGCCATCCACTCTGAATTTAGCAACGGCAATCGGCGGCTTTGTGCAAATAATAAAATACTTTCCTTCGATATGATGAATGCAATAAGGTATACGCTCAAAGGAAATCCGCATTTAAATGGTGCTCAAGTCAGAAAAGTTTGTAATTTCTCGTCTTGAATTCCATTTCCGTAAATTTACTAAGCAAATTCATTCGATAATAAACATTTTTAATTTGTAACAAGCAAAATATCTATCGTAGTCCGTGCGTAAATAAACCTGTAGCCAGTCAAAAAATGTATTTTTCTGTCTAAATCCTCTCAACGAATCTTTATAAAACATAAAATTAGTATTATGTAATAAAATTAATCCCTCACATAACATTCGTATTCTCATCATAACATCTCAACATAAAATCATAACACATGTCATAAAAATCATAACACATGTCATAAAATTCAAACAACTTAAATGACCTATTTCCATCACCTTTCCACATAGTTGAGGTTACTTTTTTATTTTATTCACTCTTCAATAGGCCAAGAAGTCCAATCGAACACTCGGACTTAATTAAATCATAAATATTAATTGTGACCTCACCGGAAATCAAACCAATATCATCCACTGGGCTACGAAGGCCGCCATCATTTTATGATATAAGCGTTTTTTTTAAAAATATTCTTTTATTATTTCATTGCTTAACCTACTTTATTATTTCAAGTTGAATATTATAAGTTTAACCACAAACAGCATCTAGAATTATAAAATAAATAAGAGCATCGGATTATTATTATTACTTATCTAACCTACCAATATTATTTAACCTAACCTAACTGTTTACGCTTTCAATTGTTACTCACTTAGATTGCCGTATGTTTGGTCTTATCTTACTGTATTTTAAGATTTAGTTCAAAAAGTAGAAACTTGAAAGGCTTACCATGCGATGGGAGGCCGCTTGTCACCGTGTGGGGAAATCCCTATCCGCCGTCTTCTTTCTTCTGATTACAGTAATGTCAAATCTTTGTCACTAAAACCATACACCGGTTCTTTCATCCAATCGCATCACGATTAGAGCCTCCAATCCGAATATTCGAACCTCAAATATATTCGCCTGTTTTTATGTCTTCGTTATACGAATACTTTAAAAAGTATTCATAAAGTATTCGCTCATATTTATATTATAAGATTTTTCTAAACGAAACAAAGGTTTACGAACCCTGGAAGTCATATGCAAGCATTTTCAGGAATACATTTTTTTTCTCCAGAAGTACCTTTTAGGTATCTTTTTGTTTTATGACAATAAGCATTTACGGTTAATACACTTTGTTTTTTCAAGATCAGAGTCGGCTTTCTTTTATTCTTTAGTATTTACCTAAGCTTTCATAAATACTTGAGCCGACAAACAAGAAGTTGTATACAAAATGATTTTTATAAAACTTGCACGTGGGATGTGAGATATGAAGTAATATAAATATATCTAAAATTTTGTCAGTTATCGAGAGAATACTGACACGTCTGTATCAATTTTTTTATTGTTATTGTTTTTATTTATATATATAATTGTTTTATATATTTACAAAATTGAAGTATTTTTTTTTGTTTTTTTTTAAATTTATATTTCGAAATTCAACATTATTTTTCAATATATTTTTTGTCGTTTTTTTATAACATATATTTTTCAAAATTAAAATAAATAAATTCTCTACAATTATTATGTTTTTTTTAGATATATAGAATGTATTTATCTGTTTTTATTATCCGAAGTAAATTCTTCCTTTCTTAAAAATTTTACGAATATATTCGAATATTCGAATATATTATCATTAACTATTCGATATTTGAATAGTTGGAATCACGAATATCAACTGTGTGCCGCGCTATGTAAATTATTGGTCTACCACCCAGAGCTTGACGGCTTTAGTATCCTCCTCTGCTGTCAGGCCGCCGAGATATTTGAACATCTAAAAACAAAATAAGAACTTAAAACTATGTTTGTGTTGGATATGTGTACTAAAACGCCCAAATAAACGCCCAAGTAAGAATATTGATGTGACACGTATTCCGTGTTCGCATCTCCATTTAAAAAAAAATGCGTGTTGTATCAAATGTGTCCAAAAATTAAAAACGAATTAAACGGTTAATTTTGATATCCCCTGGCGGCAGTTGCACAAAGTAATTTGTGTCTACCGTACCAGAACTAATGGATTGCTGTAAAATGGATAATGTATGTTAATCAATCAATAAATGAAACTTACAGATAAAGTCGATATATTCACGGAAATGTACGAGGCCGCAATAGCGTAATTTGTTAATGCGCTTGCCTCGGATAAGAAGAAATCCGTGGTTCAAATCCCGGTATCAGCCAAATATTTCTTCGCTGATTTGATTTTTCTGTACGTCTTTCTAATAGATTAATAAATTTGGTTTTTCTATGTTATTAAGTTTTAATAACATTATACTCCCCAAAATATGGGCCGATAGTTCTAGCTTATGAGAGGAGTATTTACAAGCCAAATTATAGTAGAAAAGCAGAAACCATTTAGAATACATAAACCATTTGAGACATTGTTTTTCAAAATCAAGGATTTGACTTCTTAAACTGTTCGAAATTTTGGATTTTTCTTTCTTGAAATTTATTTTGCGACAACAATGTATTATACCATTTAGCTCCCAAGTATGTTTAGTGCCATGGTGGTTCTTAAAGTTGGTATCTTTATTTATCCCTTTGTTCTATGTCTAATACTTATACAGTCTAAGGGGTGGGATTTATTTATAAAATAATCTTAAGAGATTTGTCATTTTTTTTAATCCAGAATGATTAGCGTCCGCAAAGTTCGTGTTTGCATTATCCTGTCCGGAAAAACCGGTAGCCATGTTTTGCTTGTAAAAACTCAATTTGCCATAAAACATAAATACTGAAATAACCCATTGTTTTGTATGAAACGAGTACCGTTTATTTCTGCATGGATCATAAATATACGAGGGGAGTCGCTACTGCAGTGCAAAAATGCATTCGATTGAATGCAATATTTCAGAGACGGGGATTTCTGGGAGAGCTAGACAATTCGAGTGATTTCTTGCATAAATTTGTTTTTTCTGCCACACTGAATACGAAAGTCAAGACATTTTTAATATGACGCGATATGAAAGCGACTCGCGCTGATTTTATGGAACAGAAAAATACCAACAAAAGAGGAATGCCATAAATTTAATTTGACAGAATTTCTCCGAGGAGCGGAGGATTGATTAATTTTGTAAGAATTCTAGAGGCCTAAAATGTGTACAATAGTGTACTTGTATACTTTTATGGAACTAATATCAATTCATACAATATAGGATGTTTTAAAATGATGGATCCGGTTTTAAAGCAGTATATTTCATTATGGAAACACGTTACAATTATATGGAAAGTTATAAAAATTTGCGTAAAATAATGCGAAGTTTATTTCATTAAATAGAATGGCGATTTAAAAAACTTAGATTACGCTTACAGTAATAAGCGTTGTTCGCTTTGTACTTCGCTTAAAATATTATCAACGATTTCCTTTCGATATCCCAATTATAATAATTTCGTTGTCTGTCCGTCCGTTTGTCCGTCCGTCTGTCCGTCGTAACGTCCGTAACTTCTTTACGGTATAAAAACTTTTTTTCTTTTTTTTTAATGAATAAATAATTACTTGGGCCCGAATTCAGAGTCGGTATTAAGATTATTTTAAGATTAAGGTACGCCTTAAAAGTATTATTTTGTACTGAAAATTATGCTTTTAAGGCGTACATTAACCTTTATATCATCTAAGTATCGACTCTGAATCCTTTGTACCAGTACCCATCATTTTTTAACGGATTACAGCTAGTATTATAATAATTCGTTGACTAAGAGGATAGACTTCCGTCTTTCCATCCATCTGTCTATTTGTCCCCGTAACTTCTTCTAATATCCGTAACTTCTTTTATAAAAACTTTTTATTTTTTTTATTTATTTATTTTTAAATTTTTTAATTTAAATAAATAAATACTTAATCTTTAGGAACCAACATGTAAAAGAACCGTAATTTTTTACGGATTACATACAGCTAGTTTAAATAAAATATTTCGTAAATTCAACGGTGAAAAGTTTCATTCCATTGACCACTGCAGACACAGATTCTAAAAGGTTTGATTTGCTTAAAAAATTACTTCGAGATTGTAAATTTTAAAACAATTATGAAATGTTCTAAGTATTAAAAAGTATGTTGACTTAGTAAATAAGTCGCGCTTTATCACAAGAAAACATTTTTACTAAAGATATTCGGTTTGAAAATAAATTGTCAAATTAAAAAAAATATATATTGTAATACATGGTTTTGTTTATATAATATGAGGATGTAATAATAGAAGAATAAATATTTTATCTGTAGCATAAATGTGCCTTAAACATGCACGAACGGGGACATTATTCTATTGTGACCCAATTCCTGTTCTTAAAGAACGAGTTTAGTACATCTTTGTAAATTTTTATACTTTTTGTTATATTCAAATAACTTATTTTATTAACAGATTATTCATCGTAACCAAACTTATATAAACAAAAACAAATATATTTGAACATTAAATACTTTTATATTGCTGATTAAAACTCATTTAAAGTGTAAGTATGATTTTAATTATTTGACGAATAACCGAAGCCATTTAAAATATTGTAACGAGGCTAAAAAGAAGATTGAAATGGTCATAATACTATCGAAGAATCGAGAACTGTCACAATATTATACGACTTTTGGGAAGCTTCTAAAACATTCTACAAGAATCAAGAAGCCACTAGAATCAATCCACTAAACACTGGGAACGCTTAGAAGGTTCGATACCAGCATTGACCAGATATAAATAAGACGCGTGCGGGAGTAAATTTGTTGTTGTTTTAGCGGGGACAACGAAACAAAGCGAACCGAGCGATAATTCGCAGCAAATAATCTGGAAAAGTTCTTACGCAGCGAAATAAACCGAAGCGAATAATACGTGCGGAAACTGGATGGAATGTTCTAGTGAATATTGAATAAAGTGTTAAAGCGATAATAAAGTGTCTATTTACGAGTGATAAATTAGGAAACATTTAAATTTAAATGGAGATAATTTTAATAGTGTGAAGTGACTTCGTACACTAAATAATTAAATAATCAGAAATTAATAAATCCGTAATTAAATTCCAGAGTTTTCATTAATTCCTCCTGCAGTCACGATACGTGACAACGTACAAAACAAAATTGATGAAAAAAAACGTTTAGTCTGGAAAATAGTAAAAGTTGTAATTATACGCAATTTTCAGTCAAGTTTTAATTTAATCAAATCCTAATATTAGGTCCTTACATATGAAATTGAGGTTTTGCCGTACTGGCAAATTTGATCTCAAATATCTTCTCTTTGGCTAGGAATTCCAAATCCAAATTTATCCAGCTATTTACTCATGTATTTGTGTTTTGAAAATTATAATTCATTTGTTTTTTCCTCAATTGTTTTTTTCTTTGCGTCACTCAGTTTACAAAATGAAAAACTTGAAATATCGCGTTATTTACGAGTACGAGTTCCACCGTGGCACCAGTGCTGCAGAAACGGCTCGAAGGATTAATGATGTGTATGGCGACGGTGCCGCAAAAGAAAACACAGTGCGTTTTTGGTTCCAACGTTTTCGTTCTGGAAATTTCGACCTGCAGAACAAGCCCCGTGGACGGCCGGAGACCAAAGTTGATAATGAAGAATTGAAGGCTATTGTGGAAGCGGATCCATCGCAAACCACATCCGAGTTAGCTGCAGGCTGCGGTGTTAGTGATAAACTGTTTTAATCCACTTGAAGCAAATTGGTAAGGTGAAAAAGCTTGAAAGGTGGGTACCTCACGAATTGAGTGAAGCAAATCAACAAACGCGCGTTGACTGCTGCGTTGCATTACTCAACCGGCACAATAATTAAGGACTTTTAAATCGAATCATTACCTGTGATGAAAAGTGGATCCTGTACGATAATCGGAAGCGCTCATCGCAATGGCTGAACCCTGCCGAACCAGCCAAACCATGCCCCAAGCGAAAATTGACTCCAAAAAAGTTACTTGTGAGCGTTTGGTGGACTAGTGCTGGTGTCGTTCACTACAGCTTTCTTAAATCTGGCCAGACGATTACGGCAGATGTCTATTGTCAGCAACTGTAAACCATGATGGAAAAGCTAGCTGCTAAACAACCGAGGCTGGTTAATCGCTCTAGGCCACTGCTGCTTCATGATAACGCTAGACTACACACTGCACAACAGACGGCTACCAAAATAGAGGAGCTTCAATTGGAATGTCTAAGACATCCACCGTACTCTTCGGACCTTGCCCCAACAGATTACCATTTTTTTTCGAAATTTGGATAACTTCTTGCAAAGGAAAAAATTCAACTCCGATGGGGCAGTCCAAACCGCCTTCAAAGATTTTATTGATTCCC
>JADDOH010011511.1:0-25740 GCA_016648135.1 Agrypnia vestita | reverse complement strand
CCAAGGGGACTGAAAAGACGTGAGAGGTTCTTCCCCTTAGATGTTAGAGGGGTAACCGCATCAAGACCTTCAGACCCTCCTGTAATTCTTGGCTTTAAAACCCAGTCACAACCGGGTAGATACAGTTAAGATGGCCCTACCTAGTCCCTGACCTAAGGTGTCTCCCCCATCTAATCAGACTCCATAGCCGAGAACGCGCGCTCCGACATTCGACCCTGTCTTGCCACGCGAGTAGATCCAACTTCATCTTTTTCCACAATCGAAATTCTGCCTCCCAAGATCACGGGGCGTGAAAGACGTACAACTCCCCGCCCCCCGACCATGAAGAGACGGACTTCCCCATTCGGTTCTCGTTCATTATCCCATTTATAATCCCCGCGTGCCTAACCTTAAGAGTCTAGCGCCGGTAATAAGATCTCATTATGCTACGTTGGAAGTTAATATTGCACAACCGGGCGGAATACCTATTTTCCGCGAACCTATTCAATTTGTAAAACGCAATAATATGTATTTATATATGTTAGTAAAACGTTTGAAATGCAGAATGCACGTATGATGACCTCGCTTCTATCCTAAAGATAATTAAGATATAATTCCGACGTTACGTCCCGACATCAGTACTAATTTGTTTCCGCGTCCGTTACCGTCGAACTCTGAACCCACGTAATGAAATGAATAGTGACCATGAGACAATGACAAATTATATAGCACGAACATTCCATTTGATACACATAAGAAAACATCAGGAATAAATAATATCAAAGGTTCTTATCTTAGTTCTGTAGTTGGTCTGCTTCTGAGATGGCATCCTGATCCGAAGTAATATAACTCTCCAAAATTGAGCAATTACCAGCGCCTGTGTAGCCCTTCATTTCCCTTGTATATATATTTTAATATCAGCGCCTGTAAAACTGTATTAGATCCTAGAAACAAGAAAACTATTCCCTCTACGCCGAGCACATACAGAACATAAACCCCTTCAATCTAGTTCATCCACGGTTATGCAAAAAGGCGAAAGAATAGTAATAGTAAAAGGTCCTTAACTGACAGAAGTTGAAGTTCTCTGCAACCTGCCCATATCTTCTAGTGGCGCCTGTGTATTCCAATAACAACTTTCCAGTCATGTATTTAACATAACGTCCTCCTTGTGTGTATGTGTGCTGCAATATCTGTCATCCAGTTAGTGATTCCCAAAATGGTGTTTTCCTTGTATATATATATATATATTTCAATATCAGCACCTGTAAACCTGTATAGAATCCTAGAAACAAGAAGACTATTCCCTCTACGCCAAGCACATACAGAACATAAGCCCTTTCAAACTAGTTCATCTACGCCGTATAGTGATATCACAAGCAGACATAAACAATACAATTACAAGTATGCTTGCGTTCTCCCCCCCACCTTGGTGGAAATATTCGCATTCGTATTCACCGAATAGTAGGCCTGATATTCGTATTCATGAAGGTAGTATTCGTTGCATCAAGGTTATTATATTTACAAGTATGTTCAAGTTCCCCCACCTTGGTGGAAATATTCGCATTCGTATTCACCGAATAGTAGGCCTGATATTCGTATTCATGAAAGTAGTATTCGTTGCATCACTCTCAATAATAAAATCATATAGATAAATAATTACGGTAACTCATAAAAATATGATATTACTTATATTAAACGAACAAAGCAAAACAATCTGTCATATAAGTAAATAACGTGATCACGGAAGACCGAAGGTTAACTACCCCTGAACAAACCGCGATCTGCCCACAATAATGGAAAATGTTGTAGAAAGCATTTCAAATATCTAATATTGAATGAATAAAACAATGTCATATGAATAACTATCGCAATTACGGAAGGCCGAAGGTTAACCACCCCTGAACACACCGCGAACTGCCCACAATAGTGAAAAATGTTCTAGAAAACATTTCAAATATCTAATATTGAATGAATTAAACAATGTCATATGAAAACTATCACGGCTACGGAAGACCGAAGGTTGATCTGATCTAACCGTAAACGACCCACAATAATGGAATATGTTGTAAAAAAAAACATTTCAAATATCTAATATTGAATGAATAAAAACAATGTCATATGAATAACTATCGCAATTAAGGAATATATACAATTCGAAACACGTCTTTATAAGAACTTGATAGGAACAAATCGTGTTTTCAACGATTGCCCAATGATACGCAATACAAACATGTAACGAGTTCAAACAAACCACACATTCATGTTTTAATAAAATAAATATAAAATCCAGATGCATTTTTAAAATATATTATTTGTGGGGAATTCCTCGTACGATTTGAATTTATATCACTCTGACAATCGAGATATTAAAACCACATAAATGAATTATCCCCAAAATAATACAGATCATATAGAAATCCGTTCAATCGCCAGTATAGATAACAAAGCATTCTTTTGCATAAGGATACATCCGCCCTGAAGAATCTCTCGTACATTCCGAACCTCGCGACATTGAATATACATAATTATTCTGAATTTTAAATCTCACAAACAAACACGAAACACCCTTCGTCAGTAAAATATTCCATTTTAAAGCCTTTATATCTTTGGTAATATATGAATATCAAATTTAAGTGATTTTTCATATGAACAGCGACAGAATTATATATTTCATAAGCGTTATGCAATAATTTGAATAACTATCACAGTCGTCATATTACGATTTCTTGTATATTGAATCTGAAGCGCGTATAGTAATAATTATCCCTAGGCCCAAAATACGTAACAAAACAATCCACAACATGTATCCATAATTGTTACGATCCAGAAAGTTCTAAATTGAATACACGAAAAAGGCAATAGAAATAAATAATATTGAAAATGCTTAGCTGTATCGTCGAGTGTTGCTGCCTCTGTGACTCACTGATGGTATTTCGGTCCTCTCTCCACAAGAGCCTCCGGCCAACGTTGATGCTGAAGAAAGAAGGGCAGATCCTCGAATTTGTATGGCTTATATAGTCTATATTTCTCGCCATTTTTGACTCCAACCGACGTGTAAAGGTAAAGTCTAACTCAGAAGGCCTCTGATTCGCCGAATTCGTTCCGCGGATCCACGTTCCTGATTGGCTTGCTTCATCAGAATCATATAACATAAAGCCCGCTTTACACGCCCGCGTGCAGAAATAATAACGCTCGCCCGCACCTACTTATCCGGCAGATAGATATTTTCGTATAATTTTTCAGCAATATCTATTTGAATAGGCCAATATCGTTACAGTAGTAGTCTCATATCAGTCGCTCCGAAATTCCACCCCTGCCGTTGTCCCACGCGTACTTCGCACAGATTGAAATGTCAAAACCAAACTCTCCATTGCGTAGCGTGGGGCTGCTTTTGATACGCGTTACGCTGGTCTATGTAAATTCCTAGATTATTATAATGTTTAGGAGAAGGTTCCCATCGCTTCTAAGCTGTTCCAGGCGTCTCCGGCATGTTAACCCTACATTGCTATAGACGGTTCGCGATTCTTTCATAGTGTTGTGACATATTACAAGGGATTCGGCTAGAGAACAATTCCTTATGCTTATAATATAATATATCGAGTTCTTTTTAATTCACACTTAGATAAAGAAAGGATTTTTAAACTCCTAAGCCTAATTTATATTTAAAATACTAGTTTGTTAAATCTTGAGAGCATGTCTAGAAGGTCTAATGGCACACACACGCATACATTCTGTACATTTTTGTATGGAGACGGAACTCGTAATGAAACAACTATTCCATTACAAAAGCAGCGTACAGTAATCATTCTCAGAAGTAATTTTGGGAAATAGGAATGGCGGCTCGAGGGGTCAATCTACCCGGGGCGGGTAGTTATCCCGGGAATAATATAATCCCGGGAATAATATAATCCCGGGCAGGGGCGAGGCCGTTTTTCCGTCGGGTTTAATACGCAAAATAACAAAGAGACGAGGGTTCGCACCCCCCACCCCTGCGGGAAGGTCCCGTCTCGCCACACAGGCCGGTCCGCTGTTACATATTTATACTTATTATATGAGAGGGTTATAATAGAGACAGCAAGCCTTTCCTTTTCCTCTGCGGATATGCGCGTTCGTTCCCAGTACGCGCGCCCGTACACGAGCGGTCGTAACAGCCATCTTGGGGTAGGAGTTCAACCCTGCGACTATTTATTAATTTTAAAGTGCTAAATCAAAATTTATATTTTATTTAAAAAATGTTTTTTAAAGCGAGAACGTTAATGGGCGTGCAGTGAAAACAGGAAGCATGAATTTTTCTTAAGCATATATTTTGAAATGAAAAGGAAATAGGAGATATGTCTCGTTATATTCCTATCACAATAATTAACATATTATTCAGAGTTTATTATTTCATAATATTCAGCCAGATAAATTTAAAAAAAAAGAAATTTCTTTTTTTTTCAAATATCTGTTTAAAAATAGTCATGCTTCTTGTTCTCACAGCACGTCCCTGCAAACATATTTCTTTCCTAAAGAAATATAAACGCGCAAGCCATTTTATTAAACTTTACTGGAGACACAAAAAAGTAATTCAAAAATTGTTAATTGATTTTTTTTACATTCGGTGTAAAAAAATACACACATGCGGACACGTTTTTTAATTTCAAAGGCAATTATTTTTCATCAAACCCATTCATTTACTTATTTTAAAATGTAATATTATTAAAATATATTCAAAACATTTATTTATTTTTAAAAAATAATCACGGAGACGAAGCTATGTTTGTATAAAAAGTATGTATGGAAGTCTTTATTGTGCGTCTATAAGGCTTAGACTTTTCTTAAGGCTGGTTTAATTGTATATAATACGTAAATATACCGTTGCATGGGAATGCCAAATTTTCTATATTTTTTTTATTTGTACAGCAGATAGAATGATTTTTATAAAATATATTATATGTTATTACATTCTAAATATTCTATAATACTCACCATAATATGAGCCAATAGCTCGAGTTTATGGGAGGAGTATTTAGAGGGAGTAGTTTTTATTTAACAGAAACCATTTGAAACATGTAGGCAATGTTACAATACATCCCTGTCCGATTTCAAAAATTAGACTTCCTTCATCAACTGCTCGTATTTTGAAAAGATTCTTACTTGCAATTTGTTTTGTGGCGATAATATATAGCGATATTTAGTTATATCAAAAATTTAAAATGAGGAACACAAATAACATGTATACAACTGTCCAAAATTTGCAAAATGTGTGGTTGAATTTATTCAGCAGAACTAATGTTCTGATATATTACGATATAAAAAATATGATATTATTGTCATAGGGATATATATATCACGAGATAAAATAATCATTTAGATTTAATTTGAAGAAATTCTAGTAAACGCAAGCTTTTTTTAAAATGTTGACTGCAGAGCGCTACTTTTAATCATACTTTTACCATATCATAAAAAAATATTTTTCCCTACCAATTCTAAACCTTCGAAACAATAAGTTATTCAGATTTCCATTTTCAAAAATGTCAAGAACATTCAAGTTCAATAATTATATTATTGGAATTTTTTTAAACTTTTGTACATTAACTACTCCCAAGCTTTACTACCCGGCTTTGCGCAAAGATTGGATTCATGTATGTGCATACTAATTTCATATTCCCTTATATCTTACAGAAAAACCGTATCTTTTTCAATATATAGAAAGATTGGTGGTCAAGCAATGAATTGTCTTCAAGAGATTTTAAACAAATATTATGAAGAATTTTTTCTACGGGTGATCATTGTCGAATTGATACACCGGCTTTCCTGTTTGAAGAAGCCTCCCCAACCCCTTTCTATCCTACTTGGATAACCCATTCGGGAGAGGTATCTAAGGTTTTCTTGCGTAGGGAGATGGGGCGGGATTTGGCACCCCCTAGGGAATTAAAAGGGCAGAAACTAACTGAAGTAGGAAAGAGGAATTTATCACTGTGATTATAAAGGTCTTAGTTGGTGTTATTGTGTGTGATAAAACTGGATGATTATATTCAATATTTTATGTCTTACCAGTGTAATAATAATTGCAGAAGGGTCATAGTTGTATGCAGTAACTTACGTCACAAATAATAAATGAATAATTAATTTCATTTAAGATAACCGAGAAATTATTGTTTTAGGTATGTAAATAATAAACTCTCCAAAATAGTCTCAAGAATTTGGTCGGGAAAAAAATGCACTTTGAAAGTAAAGTCAAGATATTCAAGACGTGCGTGCGACCTATTATGACACACGCTGTAGGGACGCGGGTTGAAACTGTCCACACCAAAGAACTCCTCAGAACATTTGAAATGAAGATGCTGAGATCCATTTCTGGAAAAACTCTACGTGATCGTGTCCGAAATTCAGACAAGAAGAAAAACCTGAAAAATAGAGGACATAGCACAATGGAGTAGATTCAGAAGGAGATTCTGGATGGATCACGCCAGAATGAGCATTGACAGACTCGTGCATACAGCAGGGAATGAAATTCCCTCTGGACGACGCGACGCCCACCGGGAAGACCACCGAAAACATGGAGGAATAGCTGGACCTCATCATCCCAGGAGGCGTGTTTTTCTGTGTCACAGATCAACAAATATACTAAAAAAAGGAAGAAGAAGAAGAAGAAGAAATAATAAACATGTAAGTGTATTGTCACAAGCAAATAACAAGGAAGGATTGAAGGGCATCAAAGAGGCCTATATTCAGTAATAGAGAGATGAAGAAGAAGTATTATCACGGGATGGTGGCAGTAGGAGGCCAAATTAATAAAGTTCTATATTCATAATAAAAGTCACTGGAAACTAATTTAACTGGAGCACTATTCTCTACTTCCTACTAAATCTCGCACTAGTCACTTGAGAATCGTGGTGTACTCAGGCAGGTCAACTTAACGGGAGTATAAGGTGACACTGCTGTAAAAAAAGACAGCGCCAGCTCTCTCTCTCTTATTTTAGCTGGCTTGCAGTTAGCACAGTGTCTTTATAGAGTTGTTCAACACATTTTTATCTGTAAATATATGGGAGAAACTTGTAACTTTTCCTTTTTATTTGATCTGCATATTCCGAGATTGGGATATATAACAAGAATCCTCCACTTGTCTATGGATATTCTGATTCACGTCCCTTAAAACCAAATTCAAATCCGTTTGTATCACTCTGATCACTGTGGAACACTTCTCTCACATCGGTAGGTACTTTATTGTTGTCCAAGACAGGTACTGATAACGCCCATTGCCATTTCGCTTTTTCTACGGTTTTTTGCGGCTGTCAAACACAAACGGTTACTCGTGTCCGTTTTTCGCGTTATTTATGACTGCTTGAATTCAAAAAATTTCTGCAATATTTTAGTGCATACGAGTTTCTTCTAGACTATCACAGGCAGTTCTAGAACATTCGATTGTATGCCATTCTTCTCAATTTTTAGAATCCCGTGAGAGTAAGTCATATGAATTATGGGTAAATATTTAAAAAGGTATGTGATAATCTATAATTATAAACCTATTTTGAAATCTTTCATGATGCATGTTATTCTTATGGTCAAAAATATTTATATAATTTTATATATCGATTGCATGCAAAAAGCAATAGAAAATATTGAGTCAAAATTCTTGCACACAATTTCCCTTTCATACGAACTAATTACGCTAAATCCGTTCAAAATTTTTGGAACACAATTACTGGATTTTATTCCAAGAAGGATTATCAAATAGCATCGTGCCTGTGAAAAAGCTATAATTTGTGATATTATTGATGATCCCTTTATAATTTATGATGCTTGTGCTATATTTTTTCACTCTACATACCTAAGTACGTTTTTTGTTTTTAAATTTCTGTTTTTCTTATGCTTCTGCTTTTTATATACTTACTTGCTTTTAGCCTTATATTATATTTATCTATATTTTAAGTATTTTCTTTTCTCTTTATGTCATTATTATGTTTACATGTAATTGTGTTTTTCGCTTTAAACTATCTATATATTATGTTAATGTACACTTACCTATCTATTGTAAAATCCCTATAGGGCGTTAATTAATACATAATAATATCATAATATGTTAATGATGATCCCTCTGGACATAATCCAATAATTTTGTTCGTAAAAATTCGTAAAAAATACTAAAAGAAAAAGCTAAGGTGTACTAAACATTTTTTTTGTAAAGCGCCTTTGATGTAAATAGTTTACGAAATTGGCGATATGTGTATATATAATCTAATATTCTTATTTATTTATATTTTAAATAATAAATATGCATTAATTGATTACTAAATCGCACAAATATTTTACACCCTTAAAATATTCCCCTTTAAATATCGACTATAAAAACCAGATTTTCCTCTCAAATTAGGAAACCGACTCCCTCTTAGGGTCAAACTGCAGGTCTTTGGGGTCAGAGATCATGGAGCTGGGGATGCTGTAACCCAAGGGTTATTTTACACTGAAATTTAATATGAATAAAGATCGCGTTCCTGGAACGAGAGGGTTACGTAAGGTCATTAATGGTGGTGTAATACCACGCATGCTTCTCTGTAAAAACCGGAACACTGAATGGACCCAACTGGATGCTGCGAAACAGGATTTTTAGGAATATGTATAACACCTTTAAATTGGGGTTGAAAAGTCAATTGAACATTTATATTCGATTTGTCACTTTTGACCTTATTTGTGTAGTATTAAAATGAGATGAGTCAAACATAGGGGAGGTAATATAGTTTTTATTGTTAAATATGATTTATTTACAACCAAAGCGTGTACTGTATTTAATAAGGGTATTTTTTGAGGGAATGCCAAATTAACATTCTCACTAATAATGAATAATTAAGTCACGTAATTTAATTTTAATAACTTTATCTTAAAATAATCTAAATCAGAAAACTTAAACGTTCTAATTGGTGTTATATTTATTTTTGTACTTTATAAAAAATTATATCAAAAGTACATATATTATGTAAGTACATATATTATGTATTTTTTGATTTTTAAATAAATTATTTAAATATATAGCGGGAAATGATTATTATGGTTAATTAATAAATGTTAATAATTCAAAATAATGGATTGCAATAATGAAATGCTTAATAACAATAAATAAAACTATACATATCTGTTTTTCCAGCGGTATGATACTCGCCTAGTGATCACGCGGTCTGGGGGTCGATCTTTTTCCCGAGTCCCAATAAAAGGATATTAATATGATCAAGCCGTCTGGGGTTTGATCCTCTCCCCGAATTCCGAATACCGAATATTTATCTCTATTTATTTTAAGTTTGTATGAAACTATTTATCTATCAACAACCAATTTTATAATATATTAAAATTATTTTAAATGTCTCAACATTATTATTGTTACGAATATCCATCTTAGTCAACTTTTCGCTTCCATCGTATAAATATTTTGAGTCTGCCAACATTGACGTGTTTTTGCAACAGCTGTTACAATACTCATTACGAAAAGTGGTGCAATACTTCGGTGTGAAGAACTATTTCATCGCGATTTTTTGCTTTATTTTATTTACAAAATCAGTTGTTTTTGATATAATGTGCGTTGAAGAATTGTTAATAATGTCAAGTATTTGTTGTCATAAAACGCGAGTGATCCAAAAACGTGCAAACATTGCAAGTGTCAAGTGATGGTGATATGGTCGTTGTGAAGCTGAGCTTAGACTACGGCTACATTCCCAGAGTAAGTATTCATGGTATAGTTAATATATGTAGAATTAACTACCAAAAATTAGTAAAGTTATTTCCCAATTCTAAAAAAATTTCCGATCATTGCGAGTAATCAAGAACTTTAATTAATTAACAAATAATTTAGAAAAACAAAAAACAAAAGACATTAATCATTTTGATATTTTGACATATATATAACACCCTGACGATGGAAAGGAATTTCCGAAACATGTAGGTGTAATTAATCAAATAATATAAGTAGATCTATACAAATAATACAATCAATTTTTTTTTTTAAATCGCTTTTATTCGATGATTTGATATAATATTAGAAATCGGGACATTCAACTATACCGAGGAAACTTTCCCTTGAAAATATCGGGGTTACAGCCATATTCTACAATGGTGCCGGCAAGAATGGTGGGCCAGGGTAGAAGAATATGACGATTCATTAATTTTAGCACACAAGATTATCAGCAAGTCCTTGATGACCCTGTTATTGAGTAACACGTTTTTTCATGACCGGAAAATAAACTTTTAATGACCGAAAAATTAAAAACCCTGTTGAAAATAAAATCAAAAGTTTTTTTTATAAAATAACCGCACAAGTCTAGAGCGTGTGGTTACATAGGTCAAAGAATTCTGAGCACAATCCAAGAATATGGCCATCGTGACCAATCTTTTTAAGAATAAGACCCGAATTCAGAGTCAATACTTAAGAGGATTTAAGGTGAAGGTACGCCTTCAAGTTACGGAGACAAGACAACAAAATTATGATATTTAGATTAGATAAAAGCCTATTGCTAAAATACAAAAAGTTCCTACGTTCAGTATTCATTATATTTTAATATTTTAATTGTATATAATTCGCATAAACATTTGATATTGTCTATAAATAAAATTCTAGTAATATAAACTTCTCTTTGATTTACATTTTGTCCTTAGATAGTGCCTGTCAAATGTCAAAATTTATTGTTCAACTAGCTGTAACTCGTGAAAAATGGCGGTACTTTTACACGAAAACAAAAAGAAGAAAAAAAAAAGTTTTTGTACTTTAAAGAAGTTACGGACGTTACACGAAGTTACGACGGACGAACGGACAGATAAGCGGTCAGGCAGCGAAATTATTATAATTGAGATTATGGAAGCTTTAAAGTATCTCTATTAATACTTATTTGAGCGTCAATTCTGTTATATGTTGGATACTCACTCTCAGGAGGATCAGTTATAATGGCAACGATCTTGGATTTAATCGAAGTCCGTCATGCGACACGCAACAGTCCTCGGCTGATAACGGGAAAACGGCGTTATGGTAAGTTTAATATGTTTTTGTATAATTTCTTAAATTTTATTTATTTATATTTCGAGAGAAAGCTTAATATTCCGAAATCCTTAAATTACAAACGGCAAGGGTTGTCATGTACAAAAGAATAATAGCATTCGTAGCGGGACATTCCACGAAGACAAAGGACATTCGAACAAAAGACCGGTAACTTGGAATGCCCATACGTTTGTCCGTATCTAAGAGGACCCGGTTGCTGGAACCGGAAATTCCTCGAGATCTCTGCATTCACCCCCTTTACTGTAACGTTGAAATCGCGAATAAAATTTTTAAATATTTCAAAGCGGATTATTTCGTTAGTATTTTTTTAATGTATGTTACATTACTCGTTTCGTTTGTTTGTTTGTTACTTATCATACAATATTTCACTGTAATTTGTAATATATTGTTGATTTATGTACAATTAGTGAATCGTAACTGTGTATTTATATCGTGGACACGAAGTAGATATATGCAGTGAAAATCTTCTTTATAAAACTATAAAATATATTTATATTTGTGTGTTTATATTATAATTTATATTAGTTGTATTAACAAAATCCACAATATCATATACTTCGCAGTACCAGCCATGGCAATGCAATTATAGAAATTTGTCTTGGAATATTTTACTCGTAATCTTCCAATACAGATTTTAAAATATATTTAAATCTTATAAAGTTGGTGGCAAAAACGTCAAGTTGCTCATATCTCTTTGCTAGTCTAGGAAGCCTTGACAGTGGGAAATTAAAAACGTTGTTGGTGGCCGAAGTTTCGCTCTAATAGTTGAGGACAGTCGATAGTTCCGTTTATTAATTTTTGTAAAAAGAGAAAGTCTGTTATTATTCTTCTAGTCTCTAGTTTATTGAGAAAGCAAATTATATTAAGAAATACCACATTAACGATGGTGTACACTTTGTATACTACAAACAAATTACCTTACCTATTTTTCTAAACATCTGCCAAGTACTGCCGAAAAAAATACTTGACAACGACTAACGACATTATTTTAAAATATATTTCTGAATATTATTTTACATACAAAATGTGCAAGTGAATCACTAGTATCTTCTAGGGAGATTTCGAATATTTGCCTAATTTTGTGTATTACGTATCCGATAATTATGATGTGAATATTCGAACCTATACTATTATGTATAGTGTTTGAATATTCGCATATTTTATTTAGATAGAAAACTAGACAAAATTTAAAAAATATTTTTTGTGAATATTAATAAATGAATTTTTTTATTTAAAGTGGATTAAATTCAAAACCATGAGATCATTTTTTTATAAATTATACCAAATTTGAAGAGAAGGTTTTGTGTTAATGTTCGTATTATAATAAACTAAAATTATAATATCTAATTCCATATCTTCTCCTTCGTCTCAATACAATACACTAAACTATCCAATCTAATCCAGTTACTGTAACAAAATGAAAAATCAGTCTTTAAAGATTAAAAAATACTTATTACTTCCTTTCTTTTAACTCGTAGCGTCTGGTTGCTTGTCTGATGAAAACACTTTGGATCGATTTTTAACCCTTTTCCGGTTATCCAATCAAGCTGAAACTTTGCAAGCAGACTCTTGGCGACGATCAAAAAGATCTTCGTTAAAAAAAATTAATAACTATAGTATAATTTTTGGATTTTTTGAAGTTGTTAATGGTTTTTCCATACAACTTACTCAGTTGTATGAAGAGACTGCGACGCATCTGGTAAACCTGATTATAGTATAATTTTGGATTTTTGGAAATTTTTTATTACTCCCTTTCGTAGCGTCGCCCGACCGAAGCCCAACGCGTAGGTTAAGCGCCAAACCAGTTTCCACTAGTAAATGAGAAAAGGAGTATAATAAAAACTTGATTTTTATGGGTTAGTTTTTTTTTAAGAAATTGTTTCATTTCTATCAAATTCTTAATTGTATTCGTGGATGCAAGTTTTTTGTATTTTTTTATATTTGCATATTTATATTTATTGATACAGATTTTATATTCCAATGTATATTCACCAACATAATACACAATGCCAACTGTTAATGTGCAGTGACCCGTATTAATTGAATATTTGTGAAACGTAGGTTCATAAAACATTTGTAAAATATTAAATACGTTTAATTTGATTGCGTGAATAGAAGTGTGTATCAAGTTTTCTTACATTTTTCACTACCCTTTTCGCCGATCGGGATAGTAAGGAATTCAACTTGTACCTTTTCACGTCTAAAAAAATGCAAATGGACCTTTGAACACAATATACGGCGGCCATTTCTTGTGTAAAATTAAAAGCATTAAAGTAACCCCGTGTCCGCAGGGATGAAGGGGGTGGAGAGGGGCGCTAAGAATGTCGGGGGCCGGGAAGGTTCTGTGTTTCCTTAGAGAAATGTTATATTCAAATATTTTCCAAGGGTTGACATTTTCGTTTTAGGTTTAAATACCGTTTTCAGGGTGGCGAGCCGGGTCATCCCTTAGGGGCGCGCGTGGCGGCTTCTCGATTTCAACTAATTAATTTTATTTTAAAATTTTGCTTTCAAAACATGCAGCATATCAAGAATAAGTTAAACGATAGTACTTGTACAACAAAATAATTCAACAAATTACGTGTTTTCTCTGGATTATTATGTTCTGCAGGAAACATGATTCATAAAACTTAATTCGAGTTCCCATAATTTGTTTGTATTTCTCAATATTAGTTCATCTTTACGTAATCGTTCAAAATGACTGAGGCAATTTCCCATTTTTTTTAAATATTATTGATGTTTTAAGTGACTTTTTAAAAAACTTTGTTGGAGTGATGAAGGGAACTTAACTATTTTATACAAAAACTAAAAAAAATATTTATAATGCTTTTATTCTCCTCACGTTTTATATAGCATTTTATTTGGTCACAGTGTAGTTCACCAGCGCGAGGAATGATAAAAATAACTTTAAACAGAGCCCTTAAAAAATCTTCAACCTAAATCGATACACCAGAACCATGGAGTTATACAAAATCACCGACAAGTTTAACCCAGAAGATCTGATATATGTCAAAAAGATAAAGATTATTTATAAAATAAAGAATAAATTACAAAAACGAACATCATCTTTTACCAGAATAGTAATTACATAGAAAAAAAATTACAATTACAAGAATAAGAGACTATATAAGAAGTGATGTGCCGCGGACCAATAGAGAAAGACATGGATTCCTATATACTGCAATGGAATTTGTAATGGAATTTCCAGGAATATAAAGGAACTAAATAATGTGAAACTATTCGATAAATAACTGAAAAGACTTGTATTGGGTAGAAGATAAACTGGTCAACAAAACGATGTGTCGATAGCTAATATGTGTACTTAATTTTATTTTATTTTTCTTCTTAATGTTCCCTTATACCAGCATACAATTGCTGTCTGGAGACTTGTTATTAAATTTTTAATATTGTTGATTATTTTAATACTCATAATAATAATAAGTGTTAAATTGAAATATGAAATTGAATTTACAGCGTTAAATTTGTGTTAGGACATAAATGGTTTAAAAAAAATTGTAGCAACTATTTTGATTACTTTAACATCGTCACGGTAACACTGTATCTTCATGTCTGTAAGTTTACTAGTATTTCGAAATTAATAAAAAAAATTAAATGGACATATTTAGTATTTTCTTTAAAAAATAACTGAATAGCGAGAAAAGTAATATGCGGCAAGCCTAACCTTTAATTTTTAATGTTACCTCACTGCCTGGGGTGATGCGAGGCGCGGGCGAGGGGGGAGCGGGGGACACTGCGAAGATATGTGACAAGGGGATGACAGTGCGAGTTTACTTTACATTTTAAACACGATCCTCTGTCCCAGCCCTTGGCCCCTCGCCCGCCGCGCCGGGAGCTCGGTGCGCCACTGTTTTTGCTGTTTAATTCCGAGGTTATTATCTCTGTATGAATGTGTGTGTGTGTGTGTGTGTTCAGCAATTACTGAAAGTGAAATATCGATTTTCTCATTCTTCTTCTACCTAACACTGGCATTTCATGCTCCTCAAATAAATGCTAGAAGGATAGACTGCCATGACAAAGTCCTCGTGTATTTTTAATATTTTTGAAATTCTTTATATGTCGTTAATGACTATGATAAATAACAAATTTTACGTGTCGCATTAATATTTCTATTTTTAAACCGAGCTAAACGGCTATGCTATGAAAATGGTACTTACTTGTTAACCGGCGACCACTGGAATATTAGCTGAGTTTCTTATCGACACAGGGCGAGGATTCTAAAGTAAACGAGATTTATCATGGCACTCAATAGTCTTCAGTCATTAGGAAAATTGTTTTATGTTTAATGCTATATATATCACTTAACGTTTATGTATGTATTTCCTAAACATATATATGTGGATCATTTTTATTGAATCCAAAACACACGTTATTTGTCACGTGACACTCAACAACCCTTAGCGCAAGCGAGTGTTGCAAACTTGGTTTATGGTAAGCATGTATTACACGTTCGTACGAATATTCATTTTGTGTATTAAAATTTCGCTTTTTAATTAAAAGATCATAAATAATACCTCCAGGTTACCGAAACTTAACGAAATTATATCGCTTACAGTTTTAGTACCTACCTATCGTCTGCTTATTTGGTAGCCGAGGGTTGAAAATTTTCCAAAAACCTGTGCACAGATTTGTAGATGCGGTCAGCTTGCTTATTTGTTTGTATCACCAATAATTAATTAGACACATTTAAGATAATTCCGGATGATAAAATCATTTTTTAAAGAATTTACAGTACATTACATTATATGGTACATTATACCAACCTTGTTAATTTTTCAAAGAAAAATTTGACGTCAACTTTTTTATTGTTACATGTTTTTTATGTTACGTCTTTAAATTGTTATTGCTCTATAAAATAAAGTCTTTTTTTTAAATAGATACATATGATTTTGCGGTGACATTTTATTTACAATATACTTTATTCACTTATCTAATTTTGTTGAAAATACCAACAGGTTATTTTTGCAAATAGTTTTAAATATTTAAAAAATTTTAAATGTCTTTCTATATTAGTACTTAATTATTTATTCATTTCCCAAATATAATATTTTATTGTTTTAATGTCTTTACTTCAATTTTTAATTTTTATTATATTTTGTATGCTGATGAAAGGACCATTGGCCCCGAAACATGTTCATATTATTGAACCTTTTAGTGGTGAAAAAAAAATATTATTGTATTGTTAATTATATTGAAATTAACTTGATTATAAACACAATATATCCAGAGAAAATATTTAAAATAAAATATCATTTACCTGTTCTTTTATCCCTAAATTTATTGTTACGTATACGAGAATTAAGCTATGTATATTATGTGTGATGGATAATCGTGGTAATAATAAAGTTTATTTATTTATCTATACTTATATAAAAATGTATTGCAACACGCATTTATTATTTATCTTTATAAAAAAATGGTAAATTAAAATGGTTTGAAATCTCAATTAGACTATTTTGCGGTGTTTATAAAAATTATGATTTTTTTTAAATATATGTACGTATTGATTATAAAACTTTGTTAATATTTATATCATTTTTATAATAGGTATTTCATTTAAAGATAAATTATAAAATAACCAATCTAATCTATGACCGAAATGGCAATCGGAAATCATAAATTACGTGTGTCAAAAAAGATATTATAAATACAATTACCAACCCGACCGATGATAAATCATGTTTGTCCTGCAAGAACATTTATGATAAAAGAGACATGAAATTGAATTATTTTCTCAACCGGTTTATTCGCAAGCTGTTGCAAAAACCACCCCGTATCGAGTTCACCCTGTGTCCGGCCGGGCACACACGTCACGACACCCCACACAAGAGCCTACATATTAAAGCGAGGCAACTGCATTATGTATTTATGGCAGTACACATAATGCCTATGTAAAGTTCTGACCCACCCTTTTCAAACCCTTTTCCACACTTTGGTCCACACCACCAATTATTCAAAGAGCTTCTAAAGGGTTGTAACGCTGTGCATGTGACCGTCGCTAGGGACGCGCAACATCGGGCGACCATGCCGCATGGCGCGGTCACATTCTAAGTGCGTTCCATCCCCGTGGTGATTAGAATAGGAGCACGAAATTATTTCTACATGTACATTCGGCGCAGAGCCAAGTGGACAAGTCACATTCTGAGCGCGAACCCTCGATGGTCTGCTAGAGGCTCGGCCGTTAGGGGTTAGTCAAGATCTGTGCATTTAGCGAGAAATTTCATCCCTTGTAATGCTCGGCCGGCAGGTGATTGTGGCCTCTACTGCTGTTGTATGTAGAGGCAAAATATCGTGACAAAACAATTCCATCTGGGTGGTTTTGAGTTCTCTAATGAGAGAAGTGGATGTTTATATCACAGACAAATATTTTGCATACAATAGTCTGAATTGGAATAGAATCATACGTAGTATATATGTATATAAAGAGAGCGTAGACTTATTTATTTTTAATAAAAATCAGTGAAGATAATTTTTCTAAAGAAAACCGCATCAATATGAAAACATTTATTTATTATTTCATTTTTATTTTTATTTTCACAAAATCAAACACACATTAAAAATGAAGAACAGTCAGAAATAAATAAATGAAAGAAAAAATATTATTAAAAGGATTATGAAACTTATACATTCAATAGTCCAAATCTTAGGTACTCGAAAAATTAATAAACTATATAAAGCTTATTTTGAAATTTAACAATCCGGTGTAAATATAATTTTAACAACCCTCGGGATCTTATATTTAAAAGACTAAATTTACATTAATAAATTGAGAAAAAATCGAAACCGCGTAAACTTATAATTGCAAATAATGGCAGTAAGTACTCAGGAGGTTTCCGAGGAGCTTGTAAACCACCATTAATGGCCCTTACTAGCGGCGTTACATGCACTACACACCCACGCGTATTATTCGTTATTCGCTAGGCCCAACGCCGCAATCCGTTAAAATTTTCGTTAAGGAAGTTTTGTCCGTGGAGGTTCTCGCAACGGTCGTTAATCATGTCTGCCCCTTCTCCGTTATAACGGATACTAACGGATAACGGGCGTAATGAAGGCAGCGTGCCGAGTGACAAGTATTTATGTAATATTGATGCTAGATAACAATACATGGGATGGGATTGCCTGTCGTTAAGGAGGATATTGTGATAATTATTACTGCACGGTGGACCGGCCACGTGAAAGGATGCTGGGGTAACTACACACCTAATCTGTAATCTTTAACGTCTGCTGGTAAACAAATTATCTCGGGTGGAGCTGGAGAAAATCATAATCATTTTTAAATTTAAACATAATGAAGTTTTGATATCTTAACGCACATATTAATGAAGTCTTGTATGGTAAATTAAAAAAAAAGCAATAATCACCTTCAACATCAGGAAAGTCTAATCAAATTAGGCTATAGACGCGTGATCACACGCTGATCTAATATTTTTGCATTAAATAATTATTTCCAATAATTTGAATGCCCCTGACCTCATATCGTCCATTCCAAACACCTTCTAGGAATAGTGGTTCAGAAACCTTATTTCTTTGTAATAATAAACATGCACAATTAGCATATATTCTTTGTACGAATTAGAGTCGCTACCTGAATCTGCTCAATGATTATTTCACCGTTAATATATTCAATAAATGTTAATATATGTAATTATAATTATATGATATTGTTCATTGTATTAATTTATGGGTGTTTTATTATATATACATATGCTATAAAGCGTAAATTTTGATAATATGTGTATATACATATGTAATAACAATGTGTTATCTAGATATTGTTCTATCATATTTCAAAAGGAGTAAAACCGTTGAATTAAAATAATTAATTAATCAATTAAAATTAAAATACTGTACCTACGTAATAAGGAATAATACATCATGTTGAAAATATATTGATTAAATATTGTAACATCTAATAAATATAAACATATCACGTCGTTTCCAATATATTATTCGCTACGCTAGGGAACGTAATGAAACTTGCAAGCAATTCCAAAACTTTTATTAAACTCAAATTCATTGAGCACAAATATTAGCGAAAACACTATTCCATAAATTCGCACTAATTTTATTAGACTAGAATATTCCACCCAACTCTGGTACACTTAATTCGCACCGTTTGTCTATAGCACGGGTTCACAGTTCGCTATGGATGGTCTTCACAGCTGTCATAACAAAACTGTCTTGACATGCGATGCATCGCTTTTAATATAGGTAACTTTCTTTCTCGAATATTCTCTTGTTTTCTTACGACTTCTAGACTATTCCAAAACGTCCAGACTGTTCGGAAATATTTTTTCAGAACAGTCGAGAGTTCAGAAAAGATTTTGTGCATCTCTTCTCGATGTTGGAATCTCGTTGCAATATTATCTCAACTCATCTTTAAACCATTATATTCTTGAAAGAGCAAGAAATTTATTTAAAACAAAAAATTTATAACAACACTAATAAATTCAATTTAATTTAATAAAGTAAAAAAAAACTTGATATTTATTTGTCTATAAATATGAGAATATATGTAAATAAAAGTTCTATGTCTATCTCTCTATCTGTTCTGTAAACAATCTAATACCTTTTTATGTATTGATTTTGAACAATTACTCTTTAGGATCCTGTGAAAATCGTGGACACTCTTCTTTCTTTATGACTATCTCACTAAAACTTTTTACCTACATTACCTTATTTTTTTGACTTTCCACACTATCGTAAAAAACTAATCCATAAAGAGCAAGTTTTTATTATACTCCCTTTCTCATCAAATCAGGTTTTGCGCCTACTCTACGCGTCGGGCTCGAAAATTAAACAATGTATAAATCGCTATTTCGAAAATTTAATTTAAAAAAATTTAATCGAAAATTTGTTCAATCATTTTTATCATCGCTACGAGTCTGCCTGCAAAGTTTCAGCTCGATAGAATCACGGAAAAAGGGTTAAAAATCGATCCAAAGTTTTTTAGGCAGGCAAGCGACAAGCAGACAAGCAGACGCTACGAGTTAAAAGAAAGGGAGTAAAAGTAAGTAGAGTAAGGTGCATGTTTAAAAACAGAATGACAGCAAAAATACATTTTTTACACATCCCATGTATTTTTGCCCAGATAATAAGTATATAGATAGGTACAAATCCGAGAGGCTAGTGCACGGACGAAAAATAATAGGGATTTATGTAAAAGGTGTTAATACCTACCAAAATATTTTAAAAATACGTGACAATAACGTGAATAAAAATATAAAAGTGTTTTCCCACTCCACCCCTGAACGAGCATTCGGGTCTTAGCGCAAACTAAGGGATATCTCATTTCTGGACTCTGCTCGCCGGATGTTCTGCGGAGGGAGGGGGGGGGGGGGGGGGGGTCCTGCCAGCCCCTCCCCCTCCCCCGCCCGCCCCCCGCCCCCCGGCCGCTCGACCATCCCCCCTCCCCCAGCATTTGCCGACGTATTTGATTACCGCTACGTTTGCATAAAACATGGTTGCCGCGTCTCACACATTTTTGTGACTATTCCAAATGCTTTCATTATATAGGGTGTAACAGAGCTAGTCCACAATACTTTGCAGGTGGATTGCCTAAATGCCTTGATTATAAATCGAAAATGTTCAAGCAACCATAACCCAATATAAATATTTATGGAGTTAAGCAATATTAAATAAGGATTGCATTTTTTTTTATATTTCTCACATGTCTTTTACAAAACGTTGAAGTATCATTATAGTAACTTATATCGATTACGAAAAGTTCATTCGTTTCAGTACAAGTTATATAAAATAATAAAAACCCTGAAAAACTCCAACTAGAATGTTTTCCAATTGGAATTTGAAGGTTTTTATCATTTTATTTGACTTGTATTAAAAGAAATTAATTTTTTATATAAGATATTTTTGTTTTGTTTGTCTTGTATTAAATTTTGTAATTTGTAATTGTAAAAAAAGTAAATAAAAAAATTAAACATTTGACTTGTATTAAAAGAAATTAATTTTTCATATAAGATATTAGTTACCGTAGTGATAGTCAATGCTTTGCAGTCACATGTTTTCAATATTTAACTGCCAATATGCAGTCACATATTTTCAATATGCAAGTCAGATATTTTTTTTTAAATGCAAACTTTGTTGACGTATATCTCCTTAACTATTTATATAAGGTCAGGTTTGCTTTTACTTTTTCGACTCATAATTAAAGCAGGAATCCCACCTGTAAAGTATTGTGGACTAGCTCTGTTACTCCCTGTATAGGTAATATTATTTTATTACGTAAATAAATATTACTTATATATCCAGTATATTCTACATGCAAGAATTAAAATAGTTACTATACTAGACTATTTTATACATGTTATTTTATTTATTCTATCATATTTTATAGACTTTTTAGTCCTGCTTGGTACTTTTTGTGATTTTATTAATGTTTTTACCAAATTACTTTCTTTCTTATTTCTTCTTTGCATGCCTATTAACTTTTTCTTTTTTTTTGCTTTTATTTCAGCTTGCCACTGATTTTGTGAACCATATGAAAGACGTTGCTATATCTTTTGCTTTTACATTTTTTTCCTGCATCTCGCATCGCATAATACTTTTATATTTTTTCTCTTGATTTTTACTGTTTGTATTTTTTTTAATAAATATTAGATATCGACATAAGATGATAAAATGATTTAAAAAAATACGTACCTACGTATCTATATATCTAGCGAGGTAGGTAGTGGCCGAAAGGCTTGTTATATACATATACTATCTTATATTTAAAGTAATTATGTGTGTATGCATCAACCAACTAATGTCTTCTGTCTAATAAATGCCGATTAATCGGTAATGAAATTGAAATTGAAACTATCCGTACAGCAGTGAAAAATCGCGGGGCATAATAATTGCACCATTTTGAAGCTAAAAGTTCATGAATTGAAATCCATTTATTTTCTTCAATAGACTTTTTTCGCTTAAACCTGAAACTAAACATAATAAAATAAAATATTATAAAAATGTTAAAATCATGCACCTACTTTGGTTAGCGACCTTTGCGTGTTGAGCCACGTTTGATAATTATCAAAAATTGCAATTCCAGCAAGTTATAGACGTTACGGACTGACAGATAGACCATTATATAATTTCAGTCCGTTTCAGAAAATTCGCGATTTTCCTGTTTTTGTTTTAGCATGATTGATATGATAATTTTGAGTTGTTCTAGTGTAGTATTGGTTTGCATTGGTTGGCATTACAATTGGTCTTCATGAATTTTTTCGTAATTCGATGTCTCTGACTTTTATTTCGCTATTTGCTGGTTTGTTTATAAGTTTTGGGGTTCCGATATTAACTTTAGGGTTGTTTATATATTATGAGTTTTAGGGTTGTTAAGATATTAATTTGATTTGATGAGTTCTTTGGTATATTCTTTTTAATCGACATGTGTACTTCCTGTAACTTGTTTTTATAGTGTAAAATGAACGTTGTAATCTGCTATTCTTTTTGGTTATTCACTACAAATTAAATTAAACTCAAATTCACTTGGTTTAAATAGTGGAAAACTGTATTTACGGTAACACCAACGGGTTTCTGAACCATCGTCTCTTCTTCAGGTTAAACTACAAACCACAAATACAGAGACATTGATACTTAATACATGTAATGCAAGCAAAAAAATGGTTTTGTCTAAATAACTAACTAACTAGCCATCATGTCGTTTATCCGCAGGGGTAGGCAGAGGGGATATAATGGTTATGTCAACTCTCCAACTAAGAATCTGAAGTATATACATAGAATAAGAATCTGAAGTATGTACTTATATTAATGCGAAAGGCATATTAAAATTGAGATTATTAAAAAACACTCAAAATAGACAATAAAGGAATGTTTAACGTTGAAAACAATATCATATAGCAGGTACGCACAAAAATAGGTACCAAAAGATGTATATAATTGCTTTATATTTTATAATGTTTAGTTCGTAATTTACCTGAAACAAGTTGGTGTTTCCAAAAATGAAGTGGTTAAAATTAACATGTGAATTATGTTTTATTAATTTAAAATGAAATAAGTTACAAGGATGCAATGTAATAGCATTCAATCCAATACGTAGTCCAACAGGAATTTGAAAAGAATCCCATTGACGGTTCTGTCGAATTCCCGCTCGCAAATTTCGTACATATTTGGCGGGACTTGTACTTGAAAAACTTTAAAGGCGAGGACTTCAAAGACACTTTGAAGCTCTCGAACCAAAAGGGATATCAATCGATTTACCTGTGAACACCGGCGCGGCCCCTCACAATAAGGATCATCTTCCTCGACCCACCCCTAAGCTGTCAGCAGAAGGATAAAGCTGGTGATATTCATACTTGAAATGGCACAAATAATGAGATGGCCACCCAAAAGCTCTCCAAGACTACAAAGTAGGAAATTTGCACAATCGAGATTTTTCGCAATAAAGATTTATAGATGATAATTTTAAAGCAGGGTTACAGGTATAATGTTTTCATTGGAATAATTTTTTTCATACAAGGTTCAATTATTTGAAATTCTTTTAAGGATATCTCTTTTAAAATTATTTTACTTGAAAAGCAATCTCCTAGGCGCAGTGGCATGCAGTCAGTATTGTATAATAAGCTGCACTTAACTAAAATTTATACAAAATAAATCATAATTTTACAGACTTGCGCACTTATAAAGTCCTCTACACTTCTCTTGTCAGACCTCAGGTTGAATATAACTCGATCATTTGGTCGCCTCACTATGTTAATCATTCAACGGCAGTTGAACGAATCCAAAAAAAGTTCTTAAGATTTATTAATTATAAATTAAATATACGCTTGGAAGATATCAATTATGAATATTTGCTTAGTTATTTGCAACTATTAAACTTGTCTGTTAGACGTACCGTGACAGACCTAATATTTCTGTATATGATCATAAATAGCATGATTGATTGCCCCCAGATTGTTAGTCTGATCGACTTATATGCCCCATCGAGGTCATCAAGACACAGCGCATTATTCTATTATAGTGAAAATGTCAGAACTAATGCATTAGCAAACTCAGTAATCCCCAGATTACACTCTTAGGGAATGAACATGCAGAGGCGGCCGACATTTTTACTGATAACATAACTGTGTATAGGACAAAATTGATACAATTCTTTACATCTCAACTAAATGGTAATGGATAATAAATTTTTGTTTTTCTTCTTAAGTACTACTTAAACATCTCTTTTTAATATACACAAATCTATTATATGCACTTGAACCTTTTGAAAGTATATCTATTTTTTGTTTTTTTTTTTAAATTTATATTTTGTAAGGGCGTTAAAATAAATAAATAAAATAAAAAAATAATTTTAATGATTTCCGTACCTTGTGTCATTCCTACCACAATTAATAATTTAAAAGTCAGATTTTAAATTTTAACGGATATTTTATACGTATGCGTATATTAAGATACGATTCTCGACGTTTCTTTGGGTTTATTAGACCCGGTACTCTGCTTCACTCGGCTTCACATACATACAAACATCGTTGTTGGAAACAAGTGTTGGATCCATAAATTCATTGTGAACCGCAAGTGTATCGCTACCACCATACTATATATTTGTATGTATATAAATTTATTTTATAACTTAAGATAAATTATAGAAGTCTCACAGAGACGAAGCTATATGGGAAACGTGTTTGGAACTTATTTTATAGGATGGCCCAGGAATTACGAGCTGTATAAGCTGGCCAGGCGCGTGCAGTGAGAACATTGAAGCATGACTTTTTTGTAGACGTATATTTTGGAAAAAAATAGAAATGAAATAATTATGCTGCAGATTTTTATGCTATATCAAAATATGAATACTATGATAACAATTTTGATAGAAATGTTACGATATATATGTTGTATTCCGATTTTTTTTCCAAATAGTTGTGAAAGTCATGCTGCACGATATTTCCACTGCACGCCCCTGGCTTAAGTGATCACTATATAATATGCAACTTTCACCAATTCCATCTAAAAAACATCCACACATTATGAAATTTTTGAAAGTTGAATGTAGATATGTTCCAAATCTGAACTCTTTCACATATTTGAAGATACGACATCTGTAATCGTCTTACGAAAAAGTATACCTGGTAATGCTATTTCTATATTTTTAAATGTAGAGGTTTAATCCATTACTATTTATTAATATTATTTATCTTTAATCATATTTATAAATATTTTGTTTTATCACATATAAAACATGCTATTCACTTAAGAGCTTTGTTATTTTAAATAT
The DNA here is from genome assembly GCA_016648135.1 of Agrypnia vestita. Lineage (NCBI taxonomy): Eukaryota > Metazoa > Arthropoda > Insecta > Trichoptera > Phryganeidae > Agrypnia > Agrypnia vestita. The sequence continues at coordinate 493 of JADDOH010011511.1, read as the reverse complement.
TTAAAAATTCCTCAGGTTTGTTATCATTTTTGCGAAGCTATCGATTGAGCAGCCTATTGGGGGACGGGCAATCACTTAACAATCGTATCAGTTACAGCATAAGTATAAAACCTTGGTTACGAATGAATAAGTCTATAATAATACAATATCTTATATAATAGAATACCTTAATAAGTCTATAATAATAAAATATCTTATAGAATAGAATATCTTAAAAAGTCTATACTAATAATATATAAAAGATAAAAATTAGCTTTGAGGTACCATCGACGAGAGAAAATTTAACATCCAAACAATTTTAACCATTTGAGTAACAGCCATTTGTACCTGACAAAATGAGATTTTTAATGTGTATTGTACTTAAGAGTAAAAAGTAATTATAAATAGTTAAAATAAAAATGTAATTATATGGAAAGAGCGGTTTGACATACATGATTTCTCAGAGGTTCAGTAATTTGTAGCAATACCACTGTATATTTAAATAGAATTAGTC
>JADDOH010011510.1:0-18534 GCA_016648135.1 Agrypnia vestita | reverse complement strand
CCTTCAGTGACGGGAGCGTAGCAAGGCTGGTGGTCGGCCTGCTGTGGTGTGGTAATAAACTTTCCTTTTTCGAGTTCTAGGTCCTATACATACCACTTTTATTGCAGTATCCGTGCTGAATGTCCACATTCCCAGTCTCTTGTTTGCGCATTTGCAACACTGAATTGGGTCAAGTACGCACTGTAATATACGAAACTATTGGGTAAGGGCGAATGTCCAAATGTCACTAAATGTGTATGTTTATTATTATATATATGTACAAATTAATTAGATTTTCTTCTCCAGATGATTTCTGAGGGTTCATTACTGTGGATTGAGACGCTCGGGATATTGTCTGCTAATGCTCTTGACAATTTAACCCCACGCTTTTCTGCAGCGCAGAGTTTTCAAAGCCGTTTTAATAAAGACTGCCAGTATCACCCATGATCTGGTCAGTCAATTGAGTCGGAGATCGTCTTCTTCTTTTCTTGCCAGGTTATCATATTTGTCCACAAAAACGAAGGATGCATCTTTGATCGCGGCCAATCTCGGCCAATTGTTAGATTCAACAAAATTGAGGCGTCCGTATGCATTGATGTCCAAAGAACCCTAATCATATGCCTTCCACACCATATTTCAAAGCCCCAAGTTTCCTACCCTCATTTGCTCTTAATATCCATGTTTCCTCTTCGTAGAGGCATATGGAATAAACAAAAGACTTAGCTAGATACATTTTTTTGGTTAATGTGGTAGACTATTGAAGAAACCTCTTTAAGATATTTTTGCACATAGTGTCATCCAATGATATCTTAAAGGGTAGTAGAAAATTTACGTGTATTTATCATTTACTCGACACCATATATCCAAACTGTTTACCTTAAACTTTCTCCTATTTATAACTAAAACCCGTTTCTTCGTAGTGTATTCGGTGTAGGCGGAATAACATAAATAACAAAAAAGGCCGCCAAACATAAAGACTTGTGTTTATTGAGGATTTTGATAATAGAGTATATTTGATTGGGACAGTAGATTCAAATCACGATGTCTAGAGATTTGAGTTTCGTCGAATAAACAAAAAAATATTTTTTATACGTATAAGTTTGCTTTTAACAAAACTTAATTAAACACGCAAGACTTTATAATACAATAATAATCGCATTATGTTTTGAACGTATAAAGATATTTGTTGGTCAACACTGATTTGTAAAACATTACCTAAGTTTATGTAGGTTATTGTAACAGGATTGTTCTTTAAATGAGTAGATAAATTAAAAACCTTGTATTTATAGGTTTGGTAGGTTAATGTGTGATAGTCTTTGTGTTCTGAGAGAAAGAATATGTCCACCCGCCCAGAGACATATCCTTTGCGTCGGCACGTGAAGTATACTGTATGAGTGCGCGTTTAATATGTGAGATGTGTCAGCAGAGGTAGGATAGGTAGATGAATACAGGGTGTGAAATATACTCATGATTAACAGTGATTTATTGACACACATTTACAGAGTTGCGTTAAGTACCTACAGTAAACAGTGCGTGCGATGGCTACAGCTGTCAGCAAAACAGTGGTCGCACTTGCTAGCGATCAGAACCTAGTTACCCATATAAAATTTTTGATTGGCGGATGCTGGTTAGATGCGTACGGCTAGAAACGCAAGGGGTCTCACTACCTCAATAACGGTAGATTTTACAATTTCAGCTACAGGTACTTTCACATGAAACTATTTATATGTTGTGGTGATCGTCAAATAAGGTGCTATACAGGGTTATTTGGAAAACATTAATAACCTCGCAGGACTATATTCCTGCCTTGATTATGAGTTGAAAATGTTCAAGCTATCATGACCTAATATCAATAGTTAAGGAGATATGCGACATCAAAGTTTGCATTTTTTCTCAATATTTCTGACTTATATTTTGTAAACCATTGGACTATCATTACAGTAACTTATATCGAATATGAAAAATTCATTCTCTTTAATACAAGTCAAAAAAAAACCTTCCAATTGGAATTTTTTCAAGGTTTTAATCATTTTATTTAACTTGTATTGAAATGAATGAATTTTTCGTAATCGACATGAGTTACTGTAACAATATTCCAACGTTTTACAAAAAATAAGTCAGAAATATTGAAAAAAAAATGCAAACTTTGGTGTCGCGTATCTCCATAACTATTGATATTAGGTCATGATAGCTTGAACATTTTCGACTCATAATCAAGACGGGAATATAGTTCTGCGAGGTTATTAATGTTTTCCAAATAACCCTGTATATTCACGAACCTAATGTGTCAATGTGATGAAGCAACTTTATTCTGTTTGAAAAATATTTCAATAGTATAACAACACAAAAAAAAAACTCAATATCAGACTTCAGCTCCAAACGCTAAGAGACGTGTTTAACGGTTTGTAAAAATAGTTAGGATTTTTCGCTTCCTTCGTTTGGTCCGATGAGTAAATATTATATTCGTAAACGATATTTAGCTTTAGAATTAATGATGGCAAGATCTCATCTCTCATTGTTTGGTAATGGTTTGCCAGAAATGCTAAAGCTGATTTGGACAGTGTTCTAATTGGTTTATTTGTGCTTTTAGACGTTTTTTAGAAATGTTATTATCCGGATGAATAAATAGAAAACATCAAAGAAATGAGCGAAGCCACGGTGAATCGTGTTACGAGAATTTGATGAAAAGAACAAGAGAATTATATTTCTTTTATTGAATTTGCTCACAAGGAAATGATTTCTTAGAATCACTGGAAAATTATTTAATAATTATATTATTTTAATTTTGGTTCATACAGCTTCTGTAGCGCTTCTGGATATTTTTTAAATTGTTTTTTTAGTCTTTTTTATTATAATTTCATTTTAATTTTACTATATTTTATATACTAATCGTAAAATTTAATTACAGACTATTAAAGTAATATTCGTAAAATATCTATATCATTCATTGTACATGACACAAAAAACTGTTTAAAATTAAATCAGGGTACCAGTAGAACTTATTTGCTTAAATCTAATTATAACAAGAATTTTAAATTGGTAGACTGAAAATGTATAAATACATGTAAGTAAGTAAGAATATACTCAATTAATAAAATAAAAGCTTTAGCAAACAACTGGCTTACCTCCAAAGGTAGAACAGCAACTGAAAATTTACTTACTGTAATTGCATAATAATGTCTTCAAATAAAAATATATACCTATATAAATAAATTAATTAATTAAGGAAAATAAAAAATTATCTTAAACAAAACTTGAACCCTTTTTACATTAAACAATTATTCTACACATATTTACACTTGGACTTATGACTCACTCAACTTTCACTAACATTCCACTTGATACTCTGTAGATACATAATTACTACCTTATGAAAATAAATACTACTGACGAACTCGAAAAAATATTATTATTGTGTTCTATAACGCCACTCTGGGACAGGCGTAGCCTAGTAGAGTGGCATAATTCACAAATTAAACAAAACAAAAAAAATGTGTAATTTATCTTATGTTTTATAGTTAAATTAGTATTAAGTATCTTTATTTGTAAACAAGGATTTTTTTAAAATAAAAAAAAAAATAAAAAAAATAAAAATGTAAGTATTAATGGTGTGTTCACATTGTTGCAAAAAATCTTAATAGTCAAATTATAAATTAAATAAACTGTAAATAAATATTTCGTATGATATGATCCCTAACCACGTAGTATTATTGAAACCGATATTAATTTTCGAAGGAACGGATATAGGAAAATTATATATTTCATGACCTGTCAAAGTATTAAAGATTACGCGATGGTATGATTTCATTGTGGCTGGCTGCGGGCAAATAACAAATATGACATCTATACGCAAACCTCCTTCAAAGGCTTTTCCATTGCTTAGCAACCTGTCAAAACTTTGAGCATAACAAAACATTCGCTTTAGCTGAATTCTATGGTGGTACAACCCACATCAGCAGAAGGAGATCCACGTTTTGCGCTGGAACGAGGTTCCATGCAACATTTTCTATCCTATTAGATACCGTAGAATAAATAAATGGACTTTAACATTGGACTTACTGACCCCGATTATAGGGTGTTAACATGGTCAAACATTTTGATTTCGGCGATTTCGAGCTTTAGTGAGTTTACATTGATTACTTATGGAATATAAAGAATTTTTGTAGAGATATTTATTGATTAAGAGTCATTAAAAATCTGCGTACAAACTAGTTTTAATTTAAGGACTTAATAAGCATTGCAGCCTGTTTCAAAAATACATATAAAAATATATATATGAAAAGCACATTGTTTCGGAAAACTCGTAGAAGATAATAAGAATACCTTGAACATATAGATTACGTATACAGTTTTAAAACATTATTTTTTATATATTAGAGATAAAGAGCTACATATTGCATCGTACATTATTCTATACGCTCGTATCGTAACTTTATATAATAATTTATCCGAACAAAATTGCTATTAAGAATATTTTTTTAATATAGGAAATAGCTTTTACGATCCATTGAGCAGTGGAGAGGGACCCGCCACACGCCCGGGGCCGTTTTATAAGCAATAGCTCCCCCATTAGCCCTGCACTTTCAATACCTAATTCGGAATTTTAAAATCGATAAAATTCGTAATCCTTTTCGTAAACGTAACACATTCCTTCTAGTCTCTAAAATATTGTAGTCATGCATACTCTGGAGAAACTCAGCTAGATAAAGCCAAGGATATGTCCTTTCTCTCTGATGTAGAGATATCTTAAAAACTTCTTTTGTTCTTTCTCTACCAAAATCATCGAGTCACTCTCGAGTCTACTTTGCACCAAAGAGTTGTTGTAAAGAGTTCTCAGTGCGCGGGTATTTTCGAAAATCCTGGCAATACGCGGTGCAAAATACTGTGAATTGAAGAATAGCGCTCCAATCAAGTTCTTGTTCAGTGTTTTGGGTGACTAAATAAAACATTAATTAATTTCTACTGTTTGATATTACTCCCACCGCCACGTTCCCGTGTCATAATTAATTAATATAGTTTATTAAATTAAATTTTACGAAGGCATTTTATTCTGAATGTGTTCATAAATTAAGATGTTTTTAAAAACAACTGATAAAATTCAAAATGTCTCGTAAAAGGCACACGCGCAGCGCATTGTGTATGTATAGTATGAAAATCATAGAAGCGATATTTCACTAAAAGCAACTTCGCCCTCTGCAGGCTCCAGAAGTTGCTCTCTGTTGAGAGTCAAATGATGGATGACCTTTGAAAATTAGTTGTTACTTGTTTGCAACTTTTCGGAAAAGGACAAAAGCTGCCCCGTGGTACTGCGCTGTTAAAATCGTTCTTCGATCAAAGTTTAGCGACCGCAAGATTTACGAACAATAATGTGATATTTCAAAACTAATTTCAACTTTTAAACTGAAAATACAATTTTGAAAAATGAATGAGAATTTAAGAAATACTTGGTTTGAACAATAAAACGTCTTTTGAATGGTCGCCGTAACCGAAAAATGTTTCGTTGATGACAAATGGATGTCTTTTTGAAAGGATAACTTTATTTTTGGTAAGAAATAAAGTAATAAATCATCACAAGACAAAGCGGAAGATGGCGTTGCATTATTTTTAAATTTAAACTCAACCTACCGGTATAGACATTGTCTCCAGAGGAATTTTTTGAAACAAAATATTGGATGTTCTTGACCGGTTTCCCCAGTCATAATGTTTCTCTCTTCTCTGTTGTAGATTTTCGATGCCGGAATCAATTAACAGGTATACATAAATTTCAGTGCCGGTAATGATACTTCTATATATATTTTTTATTTTTCTATATAGGTTTTCCATATAAATAGCTTCGTCTCTATGAGATTTATATCTATAATTTGTCTTAAGTAATGATTACCCCTCTGTGGAAATCCAATAATTGTATTTTCAGAAAATACACATATAATATTGTTACTACGATTATATTATATTATAATGACGAAATAAATAAATAATAAACTAAATATATTATAAACACGAAAACATTATAATTAAAATTTCAAATAAACAGCCAACATGCTGGATTGCACATGTTAGGACCATCAAAAAATAATTGTCCAGTATTTTGCAACAGATTCAGAAATAATAAAATAATCCATAAAACATGTTTTTTATCAGAGTCCTTTATCTGGGACAAAGAATTATCGGAGTTATTCACCAGAGTCATGAACGATCTGTTGATGACCTATGTGTTTAAACAATACACTCAATTTTTTAATTTATCAATAAGATAATTAAAAAAAAATGAGAGATTTATATATATTTTTTTATTACCTTTGATTGAAAGATTAAAAATAGGGCGAAATAAATTTAATATTAAAAAAAAAGTATTTGTTTCAAAAACCTTTTATTTTGTATATTTAATCTCTTAAAAAAAATTATACACATACTTTTGTAATATATATTCACTTTAAATAAAAGTCATTGAAATTGTGTGCGCTGTTTTAAGAATTTAATTTTTATTTTATTCTTGTAGAGTCCAATGCCATTATTTCAAAGTAATAATTGTAAAATAGACAGCACAATTGGCCATTAAAAAATCACATTAAACTGTTAAATTGCGTCTCCAGGCAAAACAGAACCGTTATTTAGATAACCCACTATTTTTTAATATTTTGTTGGTAAAATGTTCTTGAAGTTTGCGTTTTTTTAAAATAATTTATGAGTTTGAATGGTTGCAAGTTAGAAGATAGTTAGAATATTGATTTATATTATATGACGTATACAAATATTTTAGATTTAAATAGGAATTGACTTTTAATTTAGTTCAAACGTAACAATTAGTTAAATCTACTCAGGTGCTGGCGTTCAAGATTTATGTTTGATTTTAAAGAATATAATAGTGTCTACCTAGTTAACTTGGATTCGTCGGTTATAATACCACATCAAACTTTTTGTTCTTATAAATTGATTGTTTATGGAGAATAGGATGTGCATGTATGTTTACGTTGATTATTGACTACGCTATTCAAATTACTATTAACATTTGAAAAGAAGGTTAATAACGAAAAATAGAAGTGAAACTCAGCGGACGTATTAATCAATTCAATATTTCAGAAGTTTGTCGGTAAGGAATTGTGTAGAAGATATGTAACTGTGGTTGGCACTGTGTGGTATTTGGGTAATCGATGTTAAAAAATATGACTTACGAGCATGTAAATGAATGTTGGAGTTATAAATTATCTTCAACAGAAGGTAAACTATAATACCGTACAACGATTATTCAGCAAAATAGTTCTGTAGGATACTAAGAATAGATTGCTTTTTTTGCGACTTCAAATTGTTTACAGGAAATCTCTCTTCTTAAAATATAGCGAATGTTTAGAAAGATTTTCTTTTAAATATGTGTAAAGAAAATGCGTACTTTTCAAATTAATTGTATGTTACATTATATGTTTTAAGTAATTGTCCATAACAATAAAATATATTTTTTTTAAATTATCAGCTGAATTTAACTAACATTAATTATGCAAGAATATATTAACTGAAGATATTACAAATTTTACACCACACATCTTTCATTGATAAGTAAATGTGACATTTTTTAATATAATGCAAGGAAGTATCTTTATATTACTGTCAGGTTTATACATCAAACGTTTACTTTGCTAAAATTAAACTACAATTGTAAATTTAAAGACAATGAAAATTAAAAAAAAAAATGTTTTTCGTAAAAGCAAGTCTATTGAGATTTTCAGCTGATGCATTGTTGGACAGCAAACTTTTAGCAAGCGCGAGCAAAAATCACAACCACGTACGGATGTTAAAGTTAAATCTGTTTCCGACTTTAAAGACCATTAAAATAGGAGAGCCAGCTTAGTGAAAGTGTATAAATTGATAATAAAAGTGTGTGAATTGCGAATAAAATTCTGAAGTATCGAATAAGTAGCATAGTTAAGTTTAAACTTGTTTGTTTTTATTGTTTTCTTTCTTCATCTCCCAGTTTGCATTCATTTTTGAAGAGGCTTTCTTTAAACTATTCCACCAGGGACCAGTGGATTTCTCTTTAGGTCGCTATTGAAGTCTGCTTCAGGATCCAGTATTCCACATGCGGAAGAATATAGCTGTTGCCAGGATCTCTTAGCCAGATGCAACGCATCCTCCATTGTTGGACTCCTACAGGATTTCGTTAGTTTAAGTCATAACCAGAATAATTTCCAGTTGTGGAGATTTTTAGACTATCGCTTTCGAGACATAACCGTCTTTTCATCTGGACATTCACTATACTAGCATGTAAATACAACTACATACCTCAACAATAGTATTATTTATACATGCTTAAGTGCCTGTTAGCCTTCGGTTAGATTAGCACGCATGTGAGAAATATTTAGGGTAATTGTTAGTGTGTAAATAATACTTTGGTTGTGGTGTGTAGTCGTATTTACTTGCTAGTGTAGCAGTTTTCTTGACAAAGAGACGGTTACATCTTGAAACCGGTAAATTAAAAATCTCCGTATGTAGTTATACACTAACATAACTTACATTTTGTTGAAATTCATGACCACAAAATTAATGCTTTAAATATTTAAAAAAAATTTCCTTTTCTAGGCTCAACTTATATATAAAGGATGTAACAGAGCTAGTCCACTATACTTTACAGGTAGAAAACTACTTAAATTATGAATTCGAAATGCCGTGGAAATTAATCGGTATTCCTGCCGAGTAGTAACTTCTCTAATTTTTACATTTTGGACAGCTGTACTTTGACCGTGGTTAAGTTTATACAAAATTCATTCCATTGTGCATTTCATGAGGTAGATCATTGACTCTTTATCCAAAAACATAAATAAAATATTTTAAACAAATAAAAGAGGGTATTGTGCAGACAATTTTGATCTTTATTTCTATGTGTTTGATTGATGCATATTGAATCATAAATTGTCTCAAAAATATCTGTCAACTTCATTTCTAGGAATCGAAAATATCCATGATAGGCAAATTGCAAGGTCTGGAATTCAACCGGCATATGAGAGGACGTGCAACCATTTTGTCATTTCATTTTGAAAGTTTATGAAATTGAATTTGAAATTATATTTGAAACAAAAATGTCAAGTATCGCGCTGAGTTAACCAAATAATTCAACATTTTTAGTAAAAAACAACCTGTTAAATATTAGTATAATAGTGCGTGTGAGAAACAAAGAATTATCAACCCTGAATAATCATATTTATGCTTAATTTAAACACCGACCTATATTCACGCATAAAATTATTGTACTATTTTAGAAAAAATACAAGTTGACTGAATCCTTGACTAAATATATTCTCTATTAATTATAATTAACTTTTTTGAAATAATATTATTTATAAATCCCGAAACAGTTTTTTGGTGATTTTTTTTTGCTTTATTAATCAGATCAAAAATTTCTCTTAAAAACGTCACTTTAAGTTGGCCCGTACCTCAAAAAGCTATACAATTTTTTTCCGTTGGAAATAAAACAAATGAATAGAATTTTGCTCAACAAATATGAAAGTGCGCCCTACAAATTTTCTAGTTTGAATAGCGGCGGAATTTATTAAACTTTTTTATTTATTAAACATCAAAATCCAGGTGTTGTTATTTTTTAACCCACAATTTATAACCATAGTGTCATATATAAGATGACATCTATATTTATCTACATCTTAAGAATAAATGTGACATTTCGGTCAGATCTGTCAAACGGTATAGATTTGTGGAGAGAATATATCGAAAAGAGAGGGTGGGATAAAAGAGGAGGGAGAAAAAGAAAGCCTTTGTGTTCCTCTGGGTTTTAATGAATATGTATGCAAAACTTGGGTCAAATTTGTCGAAGAGTATAGATTTTTATACAGAATACCAGGGGCGTGCGGTGTAAAGAAGTATGACTTTTTCCTAAGCATATATTTTGAAAGGAAACTGAAATAAGAGATATATTTAGTAATATTCCTTTCATAATATTTAGCATATTATTCAGATTTTAATATTTCATAGTATTCTGCCAGATTAATATTCAATTTAGATTTATTATATGCTTAAATAAAAGTCATGCCTCTTATTCTCACTGCACGCCCCTGCAGAATATATAGGGGAGGGAGAAAACGTGGCCCTAAAGAAGAAGTATATAAAATTTGGGTCAGATATGTCAAACGGTATAGATTTGTGTAGAAAATATATCGGCGGGAAGGTTGGGGTAAAGAGGGAAAAGGGAAAAATTTGGGTCAGTTCGGTCACACGGTGTAGATTTGTATAGAGAACAAAAAGACAGACATTGAGTTTTACAGATAGGAAAATACATAGAAACGGGTAGAGAAATGGATTTTGTTTTTATTTTTTATTCCATGGTGCAAATGGCTGAAAAAATAAATGGATTTCGGTGAAAAGTTGGATTTTGACGGGGTAAGATACGTAACTAGTGGCGAAATTATTACTAGTAGTTACCGGTTATGCTAGTTTATAATATCATTGACGAGTGAGGGGAGGGTGGGGGGAAAATTCGTGGTGGAACCACAAATGTTCCAAAAACTTTCCCAACACTTCACAAACGAAGTTGCATTTACATCTCTTCTAAATTCGGGTAATATGAGATGCCCCAAGATCATTTCACTCAAAACCATAAAGATACTGGAGACCAAATCGATGACAGAAAACTTACAGAAAACTACAGAAAACTTAAAACAAAAAAAAAAAAGAAAAAAAAACAAAAAACTTACGTATGCTGCTATAAGAAATGGGCGTGGCAACAAAAAAAACAATGGAAAATTTATATTATTTAATGATAACTTATATATGTATGTGAATATAGGGGTTATTTAATTTAAAAATAAACTAAATCATATCCAAGTTTTTATTATACTCCCTTTCTCATTTACTAGTGGAAACAGGTTTGGCGGTAAACCTACGCGTTGGGCTCGAGTTGGGCAACGCTACAAAAGTGAGTAATAAACAATTTCGACAAATCCAAAATTATACTATAATTATTAATTTTTTTAAAACAAAAAATTGTTAGATCATTTTTATTATTTCCATGAGTCTGTCTGCAAAGTTTCAGCTCGATTGAATCACGGGAAAAGGGTTAAAAATCGATCCAAATTTTTTTCGACGGACAAGCAAGCAGACGCTACGATAATGTTATATGCATTAATATTATCCGATTTTTTATATTATTGTATTATGAAAATCTAGTTTAAATTTTCAATAATTTCCAGGAGCACTTTTGTGAGCCGGGGAGTAATCTAGATAGCTGCCTGTCCTTGTGAAAATAATAATGTGATGCGCCTAGAGAATTAGAATTGAATATTTTCCGACAGAATTGTGTTGCTTATTACAATCGCCCGTCGCGGGACTCGGACGTGATGATAATGAAATTACTTAAGCAGAGTATCCGTATCCGGGATAATGGCGTGTCGAGATAGAAAACAAATAATTGGAAAAGGTTTCATTATCAACTTAGCAATATAATTGTTATTAATTTAACAACATAACTTGTTACATCGACATTATTATCAACTTAACAATATAATATTATTTTTTCAATTATTTCAGCAACATTGTAGATAGACATTTTTAAAAATTATTGATTATATTATTTGTATATATTCTTTTACATGACATCGTCAACAACACCCCGACGATGTTAAGGTTTTACTGAAACATGTTGGTGGAATTACTCATATAAAGGAAGTAGATAATATACAAATAATATAATCATTAATTTTTAAATATAATATTGTGTGCAGAAATAAAATAATTATCAGGAAAGGAGCTACACTCTTGTCTTGATATACGATTCTTGCTTTCTTCACATTCTTTCTTCTTCTCATGCAAGTCGATTGCTGAGGATTCTAATGTGACCAGTATTCAACAAGTTCTTCTATTATTTTGTTTACCTAGTAAGGTCTTCTATTTAATTATTTTAAACTAGTCATCAAAACTTACGTTTTTCAAGGTCGAATTCATTCAACATGATTAAACCATCCATGTGCAGCATTTTAAATCCTATTCACTACTTAAATTCTTTAATTTGTTTTTTTTTATTCTATCATAAAAGATTTGATACAAACACGTTTCCACTATATTAAATCTAATTTGGTTTATTTTCTGTCAGTTACAAGCTTTATTACAATAAGTTTATCTGTTTTGGTACTTATTATATCAATAATTTACCTTTAGTCTTTGACCCTGGGTTGATAAATTTCCGTAATAAACTATTTCAGTCAATGCGCCGTTCAATTATTTACTGCAGCTATCCTTTTTTTATATATGAGTTGTTGAGTATCAAAATATAACCGATCACCATTTTTTTAATTTGAATTTGTGTATATTCTCTAAGCTCATTTGTATATTTAAAATATTAGTTATGTATTAATTAATTAATTAAGTATCAATTTGAAATTATTCCTTGTTAAAAATGAGAATATTCAAGATAAAAAAAAGATGTGAAGCTGTTTTCCTTGATTTGCCGAAAAATGTTAGGTAGGTTTTGATTTTCAACTACTATATTTCGTTATAATATACTTAATTATTACTGTTTGCTTGTGTACTAATTAATCATTGTTTATATATATTGTTCATTTCTATTGTTAATATATTTAATATTCTTGTATTTATATATTGTTCATTTTATATTGTTTTATATTGCTTCATTTACATTTTTACATTTTATATTGATCGTTTCTCTTAAATATGTTTTATTTCTATGATTTTTTTTAAAATATTTACTTTAAAACGTGTTTTATGTTAGGTACATAAAATTTCTTGTAATTTTCTTGTACTGTAGAAGCCCATTAGGGCGTTGATTATTAAATAAATAAATAAAATCTCAACATTAGCATTTCTTTCGAAAAACAAAAATATTTTGCGTGGGAAGTATCTTTATACTTCCCACACAAAATCTTTTCGTTTTTTTTTAAAGTTAAAACGCGTTTAAAGTATTTAAAAAGCTTTGATTTAATAAATGTTAATTTAATTGAGTAATTCTTAATTGTGTTCAATTCATAAAATATGTTTTATTCTTAAGCTGTAATATATGTATATGTTATGTATCTGTTAGTTTTTAAAAATTATTAATGTATAAAAATTTACTTGAAATATATTGCAGTTTTAATACGATACAATATGGTGTTACGTAGATGGGTACTATGATTCACATTAGGGGCTAATGGATGCTAATTAATATACAATACTAATAAATCAGATATAGATTGCTAACTGAGTATATATTTGTCTACAATATCTATCAAATATGATTTATTTAACATGTATGTATTATAATATTACCAAACAAAATGATTGCTTTTGATTAGTATACATAAATAAAACCAAGTAATCTATATCTTACAAACATAATATTTTAACTATGAAATATATCCAAATAACGAATTTCCTGTTAGAGTAAGTAAGGCTGTTTAAAAAACCTTTTCTAAAATAATTATATTTATGCGCATATCAAAAGAAAATGATAAATTTGATTGAGATATTAAATGGTAATTCTACTAAAAGAGCTTTAAAAATTCAAGCAATCATTTTTCGATAAAGGTGTTCAAAATTAGACGCGAATATTTGGAAGATACAAAAGCAATTAAGCAATTGCTTTTAAATTGCTATTCGGCGACAAAATGTTCAGAGAAAACTAAAACAGGTCTTTAGCATTAATGAAGGCAGTGAACGGGGTAAACTCCCCCGTCAACTTTTTGTTGAAACTTGCACCTGGCCAGTACAAAAGGCTTTCCGCCAAGCGAAGGTAATTTGTTTAAAGCTTTCCACGGGTAAAAGAGAATTTGTGGCGAACGAAACCACCGCATGTATTTCAATCAGTGAGTTAAATTTGACTACATGTAAACTCGATAGTCACATAAAAACCTACATACTGTTAATGAAATACTATAATTGTAATAAAATATAACCATTAAATATACATAAAATATTATATTCACATTTTTATTGTGAAGTTCTGTGAAATTTAAAACCAAATTAATTCATCAATCAATCAATCAAGAAACATACAGAAAAATCAAATCCACGAAAAAATATTTGGTTGCTACCGGAATTCGAACCACGGATCGCCTCCTTTGAATATAATGTATGTGCGTTTTATCGAATGTGTCCAAAAGTATGAAATGATTTAAACGGTTAATTCTGGCGTCCTCTAGCGGTAGAAACGAGAAGTAATTTGTGCCTACCGTACCAGAAAAAGTGGATGGCTCTAAAAATGGATAATAAATGTTAATCAATTAATAAATGAAACTTACAGATAAGGTCGATATATTCACGGAAATACAAGGCCTCTATAGCGTAATTAGAGAACGCGCCTGTCCCGGAAAGGAGGAAATCCCTGGTTCGAATCCCGGTAGCAGCCAAATATTTTTTTGTGAATTTGATTTATCTGTATGTCTTTCTAATTGATTTGTTAATATGTATAACCCTGATGTGTGTGAAATAAAAAATTTAATAAGTAATTGATTATTAATATACTTTTCTATTGAGAAAAATGACCAAAATCTTTTGTAATGTGGATATGCCCACATTATTTAAATTGTAAATTTATGAAAAAATCTATAGTTTATAAAAATAATAAATCAACTTAGTACAATACTTGTTGGTATAGTGGTTATGACTCTCATCTAGTGATCTAGTGTTCGGTAATTTGAGTCCTATTCCAGCATACCAGCAAGTTACATCATAGCACAAGTTGGAATATTGATACGACACGTATTCCGTGTTTGTATCTCTATTATAATTAATATATCAAACAAAAATTTTACTATTGCAATACTGGTTTAGTATATGTGATGATTTAGAATAGCATAACAGCAGTATTTTATGTATCGTTTCATATTTCGTTTCATTCTTATGGAAGATGATCTATTTCAGAAAAAGCAACGTTCAACTAAATAATGAAAAATGGTGACCTGATAAATTTAAGACATTTTAAATAACGAAGTAAAATATTAATTAAATAGTAAATCATCGCACAAAGGCCAGAAAAAGCAAAACTTTGTAATTCGATTTTGGTTATTAAAAGGTGTTTTAGGTATGGTCTTAATGGAAGAATATCTAGTTTATAAAATGTTATATTCAAACATCTTCGTAGGTAAAGTTTTGAATAAAAGTTAAAGTAATAATTATGATATAATTTTTATTTACAGTTAACCCAGTTTTATACTTTATGCTTTAATCGAGCGCCAGAGGTAGTATTTAATTTTCACATAATGAACTTTTACAAATTTACAAACGAAAAACGCTGCCATACACATTAATGAATTTTTATTTATTTAATTTTCAACCTCGTAAAAATGCCAGTCTTTTCCTGTAAGGATAAAAATGTATCCTGTAATTATTTTCGTTTTTAGATACAGTTGCGTCCGCAGAGTGAATATTTTAATTAACGTATATTATAGATATCTCACAGAGACGAAACTGTATTTCTTATGGGAAAGTAGGTATAGAAGTCATTTGGGTGTACATAGGACTTATGACCTATCTTATGGTTGGCTTTAGTGATCACTTTACACAATGTAACATTCGCCATTTCCACCCATGTTAGAATATACCATGCTTATTCATTTTTTGGAAGTTGTATATATGTTCAAATTGCGTGGAAAGCTTTCACATATGAGTTGTAACCGCCTTTCCATGCGGCCTGTACAAAGCCATTTTCATTCCCTTAAATCCCCACAGATGTCGCTAATGAGAAAATCTACAATTGATTTTACGGAATTTTGAGAGCAATATACTTCTCTGTGACATAAATCCAGCACTGTTCTGAAAGATTTGAACAAACTCAAAATATTCTGAATTGAATATTTTAGTAAATTGTCCAAATTTGGTAATTTTGGTGGTTGAGATATGAGCGTGTCAGCGATCATGCACGTCATTGAATCGTTAGCTTTGTTGATTAAACAATATAAATTGAGTCCCCAAAATATATGATAATCCTTAATATGATACCAGAAAACTTACTAGCAAAGTCTTCCTAGCAAACCATGTGCAGACGAGACAAAAATGAACATGTGAGATTTTTGGGTGAGATTCAAATTGGTCATTTCATTCGCATAAATGAGAAACCGGAAATGTGAGAAGGGAAAATGGTTCGTGTTCACGTTGAGTTGCATGTGTTTACTTGTCGGGGAGACCGGAAGAGGGAAAATTGAGGCTAAACGAGAACTATACTCTGTGACAAAATTTGTTCATGCAAGTTGTGAAGGGTATCTACTGGTCCAGTGGTGGCTCCGATTAGCGCTCGTCTCTTGAAATGTAAACGTAAATATTTTATAATTTTAAATTATAGAAGTAAAAAAATGATTAGCGCATTTGATTTAATCCAATCTGTTAAGACAATAAATTCGTAATAATGGACAGAAAAATTGAAAAAAAATTTCTTCATCTTGTAGTGGATAGAAAACGGCTGATTATCATGTATGGTAATTTTTATTTGATACTTCGTAATTTTATTTTATTATTTAAATAATTTGTTTAATTTTTCACTTCTTATTGTTTACGTTGCTAAAAAACTTCACTGGTCATGCTCGTTTAATGAATACACGATTAATGTACTATATATTTATTTAAAAAGCAAATTAATGATGATGGCACTACCCTTGTTTTGTGAAAATTAACACAGCTTGCGAAACGGTCTCGTATTTTGTGCTCCTTATGAACGGAAAATAGTGCAAATCGTTAAAATACGTGAAGTATCGTAGGAAAATTTTATATAATTTTATCAACTTGTTCTTTTTATAGGGTACAAAAAAATATTAATTTATTAAAATAAAACACAAATCACTATGTTTTCTCCACTTTATTAGATATAAAAACTACATGTTTCGAGAACAATGTTTTCTTCTTCAGGTTTGTTTGTGTACTAAAATTGAAAAAGTTAAACCATGCAAGTGTGTTACGGTGAAGGGAAGAGTGAGGGTAGGTTATGGGATTTCATCTGAAGGGGATGACTTATGTGAAAAATATTCAATACTGGGTTGTGTACAAATTTTGTCCGGTTATATATTATATTTGAATTAAATTAGGAAAAGTGTTAATATTAATTAGTCAATCCTTTAGTTCAGTAACAGAATGAATCAGAAGAACAAGTGTTTCCTTTCATTGCCTATTGACTTCACCAAAAATCTGTACCAAATACGTTTCCCAATCACTTCTCCAATCTGTGTTCAAACAGATACTATACAAGGTTTTTTTTTCGTTTTTCGCAGTACACTTTTCAAGCATCAGCCGCCACTGTGCAGTATGTACCGAGTGTGGGAATAATAACACTTTATCCGTTTCAATCTGACACGGGAGCCAGCCGTCGCTGACTGCTGTTTCTAGGCGCAATATAATAATATGACTCACGCCACTATTTGGGTAAAATATAATTTGATGGGAAATTCCATTCTAATACATAAAAAAATTAAACATCACATCATTTATGCTTGATATTTTTAGATATATTAAAGTTATATGTAATGTTGTTGTTTAAGTCGCCCGCAAAACCCTTTTAAAAAAGTTAATATTAGGTCCTTACATATGAAATTGGCGTTTAGTATGGGAGGAACATAAAGCCGATTTTTTTTAATTATAATATATTTATTTAATCAAAGTATGTACCATTGCTAACTACGCACTTTTGCCATCTCATAGGTAGTTCATCGATCCCTTTACTAAAAAAACCATTCGGACGGGAATCAATAAAATCTTTGAAGGCGGTTTGGACTGCCCCATTGGAGTTGAATTTTTTCCTTTGCAAGAAGTTATCCAAATTCCGAAGAAAATGGTAATCTGTTGGGGCAAGGTACGGAGAGTACGGTGGATGTCTTAGACATTCCAATTGAAGCTGCTCTAATTTGGTAGCCGTCTGTTGTGCAGTGTGTGGTCTAGCGTTATCATGAAGCAGCAGTGGCCTAGAGCGATTAACCAGCCTCGGTTGTTTAGCAGCTAGCTTTTCCATCATGGTTTGCAGTTGCTGACAATAGACATCTGCCGTAATCGTCTGGCCAGATTTAAGAAAGCTGTAGTAAACGACACCAGCACTAGTCCACCAAACGCTCACAAGTAACTTTTTTGAAGTCAATTTTCGCTTGGGGCATGGTTTGGCTGGTTTGGCAGGGTTCAGCCATTGCCATGAGCGCTTCCGATTATCGTACAGGATCCACTTTTCATCACAGGTAATGATTCGATTTAAAATCCCTTCATTATTGTGCCGGTTGAGTAATGCAACGCAACAGTCAACGCGCGTTTGTTGATTTGCTTCACTCAATCCGTGAGGTACCCACCTTTCAAGCTTTTTCACCTTACCGATTTGCTTCAAGTGGATTAAAACAGTTTTATCACTAACACCGCAGCCTGCAGCTAACTCGGATGTGGTTTGCGATGGATCCGCTTCCACAATAGCCTTCAATTCTTCATTATCAACTTTGGTCTCCGGCCGTCCACGGGGCTTGTTCTGCAGGTCGAAATTTCCAGAACGAAAACGTTGGAACCAAAAACGCACTGTGTTTTCTTTTGCGGCACCGTCGCCATACACATCATTAATCCTTCGAGCCGTTTCTGCAGCACTGGTGCCACGGTGGAACTCGTACT
>JADDOH010011509.1:0-34574 GCA_016648135.1 Agrypnia vestita | reverse complement strand
TATATAGTATAACTACTCATGTTAAAGTTTTCTGGAACGAAATATGATAAAAAATACGTGCCTGATCGATTAAGGCTTCCAGTAACTTTATAGAAACACGATACGGAAACCTAATGCGCTATGAAAAGAACCCAATTTTCGGTCTTAATTTAGCAACAATTTTCGATGTACGGATTACTGGTAACCCGAGCACATCCGCAGTATTATCTGAAAGGGTCCCGTGTGTCAGCCGATAGCTCTCCGAGGCGGGCAACGGTCAACTAGTTGCTCGGCTGAAATCTGACTCGTTCTTGTTTATGTAGATTTTATTGGAGCAATGAAGAAGAATACAAAGTACCGAATTAGGAAAAGAAAGCCGAGATATCCCAGACCATAAAGCTGCTACACAAATGCCAAGTAAATGAACAAAGGATTTTTGTATTTACATATATAATTTTATGGTCTCAGATATCTTTGGAAGCAATCGCTTGTATCATGCACTTATATATTGATTTTTTACAAGCGAGACATAATTCCACGCAAGAATTAATTCATGAAAGATAAATTTCCCTCCGATAAATAATAGTAATCTCAAAAAATGGTTAACCGTAAAAAGGTTAACAAGTGGAAAATTTCGAACTTTCGGTTCGATTGCGATGTTAATTTTACTTGAATTCTAATATTGTTTGGTTTACAACCTGGATTCGCCCAGGATTTGGATTCTTGTATGTGCAAATATAATATTTATTACGTATAAGTAGCAATATATTAACTTTTTCTATTAAATTATTTATTCAAAGCGAGTTTTAACCAATACAAACAATATTTTTCCATATATTCTTTAATAATTCTATTTTATAAATCTTTTTTCTTACAGAAAAATATGGAACAAAAAATATAGTGTCTTATCTTATTTTTTTCACTAAAATGGAAATTCGTAAGCGCTATAGTTCATAATGGAAATGTTGCGAGCTAACGGTAATCTCGTTAACCTAAAAATACAGAAAGAATAGGCTGTGAAAATTTATTGCTTTTTGCTCCTCTAGGTTTTCCGGTTTTACAATTAAGATATAAGTACGAGTATGTAGGTATAAAATTTGAAAAATTTACTTAGAAAAAATAAATCCACACCTAATATTTTACATAGCACATAAATGTAAAGTTATAAAAACCTGATGTATTATGAGATACAGAAAACAAAATTACTGTCAACACTGTCCAGCGGCAAAATCCATTTCTTCCGACAACAAAGTAGGTACTATTTCAGAAAAATCTTTGATATTCTAAATTGTACATTTCGATACTACAATGTCCATATATATTTTTTAAAATTTAAATGTTGATCATTTACGTAATTTTTTTGCAGGAGAAGAAACCTACTAATCCGCGAGACAGGCTTGTCAGTAGGTTTTTTTTAAGATCGTAAAATAATAAAGTAACATAAGTTTACATACACAAAGAAAAAGAAAACATAAATTAATGATCATAATAAATTAATAAATATTACAAAGATAACTCCTTACTTAATCAGTATAAATATTTCTAATTGATTGTGATTTCTTATTGAAGTAATTTCATTAATGTTTCTTTTAGGCTTTTCTAATATTGTCTTTTATAAAATTTAAATATTTTCGGTACTACATATACCTATTTTAATGTTCTTTGTCCATATTTATTAGTTACATTCGGTATGAGTGGTCCTTCGTGTGTCGTAAATCTAGCACCATGTTTATGTAGCAATCGACGTTTATTTTTCTTCAAGACATATTGTTACTAATTTATACTATAAGATTATTAATAGGCTTAGATCTTTGTTTCTTAAAAAGTTTTGTAATAAATGATTTTGATGGCAGACGTCAAAAATTGTGCGTAATGCGTGCTTGCACCGGTTTAAACGATATTCGGGTCATTCTCTTTTTTGTTGTAGTTAAAGTGTCGCTGTCCATTTTCGTGACGTAGTGGTATTTAAAATTGTTAATTTTTGTTTTGTTTAATAACATAGGTTTGATGACGTTTTTTCACAATAATACGATCTCAAAAGTTCTAGAAACTGTAAAGAAATGAGGTTTTAATTGTATTTCATTTTAATAAATAATAAAAAATACATTTATGTTGTGACAGAATTGTTTATTATTCTTGGGATTTTGTACCAAACAAGACAATAAAAAAGAGAATGACAACATTAATATTTTCCAATAAGTTCTAAGCATTTTATAATTTACCAATTACTTAAAGGCAACCGTGGAGTGGTAGGTACGGAACGGTACCAAATGTTATGTTAGCTTCTTAACTGTTTTACTGTAGTCCGTCCAAAGACATCGTCATTATTAGCACGTGCAATCAAACTTAGCCAAAAAATAAATATTTATGAGGCGTGATGAAAAAAAAATGTTACTATATTTTTCAAATGACCAAAACGTGTCGAAATATTAAAAATATTTTAATGTTCTTTCGAGTAAATAGAGTAAAAAAATCAACTTAATATTCAGTCTCGGATTTCATTTCAGGCGAAGATAAAAGGTGCCTTTGAGATTTCTTAAGAAAAAGATCTCATAAATGGGGAAATTTTAATTACTGCGGAAAACCCGTGGACGTTTATTTCTGCTGCTTATAACTTTAGTTCGTGGCGAAAAAGTACCCAGAATGCTCTACCAACTGTTAAATCGCACGTTCAATGGATTCTTCATATTCTCTCTTCTTCTTTAATAATATTTCACCGCGTTGTATTTAATCTTAAAACACGTTCTGATTTTTTTCGTCAGTGAATATAACTTTCTAGTAGTCAACGTTCCCTGTATTTTAAAAAAAAATGTAATATTTGTGCGGATTATAAAGTGAACTGAGCAGTAAATTTTGTACAAAAAATATAAACGCAAATGTGCACAATTTTTTGAAAGAGACAAGTGAAAAATGAGTCTGCAGTGACATTTAGTGCAAGCAATACAATGTTGGTCAATGTTCGTTCTATTAAGGCAAACGTGAAATCTAGTTTCGCAAATTTATTTCTTTGTGCGGGGGTTGGAAAATTAAATATTAGACATGAACCATCAAATATTTCCTGGTTCGCGTTTTGATTCCACGATTGGTTCTACCATTTTTGACTCGTTCTAAAAAAATTACCACGAGCATGTAAATTTTGAATTGTGAAAACAAAATACTCTTAAAATGTGTAATGTCTCAGTAAATAAGTAGCACTTTATTACAAAAATACGTATTTACTTGAAGAGACTCAGTTTGGAACGATATTTAAAAAAATGTCTTTTGCAAAAAATACGTTTTGTTTACTAGGGGATTTAATTATGTATGCAAGAATAAATAATTTAAGTGCATTATAAATGCGTCTTAAATATATACGAGGGGGACATACTTCCACTGTGCCCCAGTCACCTCGCGTAAAGAAGGGGTTAGGTTTAACTCCATACAACTTAATACTTTTTCGGACAAATATTTATAAGTGTGCGGCCGCACACCCGCACGCCTTATAGGGAACATTACAAGTAATATGTATATTTTTTATATTTAATAATATATACAATTTTACAGGCATACTAAATAATTTTATATGACCCAAAGTGATTGTATTCGCATGATAGTCATGTTGACAGAGAAGCCATCTAAATATCAACGGTCGTCTGCGGCTTTCCAATGCAGTTTTTCATTAAACCGCAAATTAAACATGATATGATAATAAAAGCAGTGAGTACCATTATTTTGACCTAAAAGTAATTCAGAGTTGGGCCACTGATATTAATAAGGGGTATTTTATATTTATTTTCAATGAGATACTAACAAAAAACTTGGTACAAAATACATTAAAAACAATACATTACTTATTTTAAACTCAATCCAATATCCCGATTACGAGTGTCTTCGGTTTGCTCCTGCAACATTAATATATTTAATGTATTAATACATTGCAATTATGTACGAATTGATACGTACAAGAGGCGAACAAGCAAACAAAATAAAATTGATAACAAATATTGATTCAGAGTAACATGAACATCGCAAATTTGAGGACGGATGATGTAGTCGTCATGTCTAAGTTATGTCATCGTCATGTCATCCTATAACACATAATATAGAAAAAAAAAAATTATGTGTTATACGAGTTCAGATTACTGTTGAGAAACTTTGTGTTGTGTAGGAGTGACTTTTTAATTGATGAGGAATTATCTACCACAATATCAGCATCAATATTAGGTTTAACTGTAAATGGTTACGGATATTTTATACAAACCGTATATATTCCGAGAGACGATTCTCGACGTTTCGTTGAATGCGACTTCAAAGAAACGTCGAGAATCGTCTCTCGGAAAAACATAGGGTTCATATAAAATATCCGTAACATTTATAGTTAAATATGTGACCGTAATAATAACCATAACTCTTTAATAATCAAAGTATGGGTTGGTACAATACATATTTTATGTAGGACACAATCTTGTAATGGGAGAAAAATAACAACAATTCTACTTATTCTAAAGAATTCCGAGTTTCTTATACGGTGATCAACGTGCAAATTTATGTCAGATAAAGAAAAATAATTAATAACTCCACTGAGTATCTTGTGTAGCACGGCAAGATTGGATTTTTTCCATCAGGACTCTATCTTCAAGTTTGTATTTTCTGGGGTATTCTGCCGTGTTGTTACGACCTTTCGGGCCGACGTTTCAGATCCCATTGCAGGGTCCATCATCAGGGCTGACGTGTTAGTGATGTGTTATGTGATGATGGACGCTGCAATGGGATCCGAAACGTCGGCCCGAAAGGTCGTAACAACACGGCAGAATACCCCAGAAAATACAAACTTGAAGATTCTGAGTGGCCGTGAAAACCTAAGAACATTCTTATCGGGACTCTAGTTTGTACATATTAAAAAAGGCAAGACGATCTGTGTTGATCGGATCTGTAGGACAAACTATGTAGAAACTTTTTGTACACTCTTTTAATTCTTTTTGAAAAGCCTGATTCTCCAAAAACTATGAACGCAGTTTACTACAGAGCGTCTTGACAAAGTCTTTCGCTGGGTCCCGATACCTCGATACAACTGTTTGTTGTGCAGGTCCGTCTTAATAATATTCGTCTAGGTCTCGGTCTTCCCCTTGGTTTTGATTCCTACCTTCTTTTGACAAAGTATGAGACCAAACTTCACACGCATGTACAGCGTTCGGTTGTATCAGTGCTGAATACAGTTTCAATTACAATCAATTTTTCAATTCTACGACAGTAACGTCAAAGAAACGTTGAAGTATTTTAATTTAAAATCTCCTACAATGCATACAAATTGTAAATTGATATTGATAAGATCAATTATGTTAGTTGGATGTCTGAATAAATTAAATAGAAAATTAATAGATCATTATTTATAGGTTGTACGTTATTACTACATTTTAAATAGGCGAAGATTCATAATAAACCATGTATTTACAATAGATTTATTTGTACATCTTATAAAGTAAGAAATTCTGTAAAATTTTATGAATAAAATAATATGATTATGCAATTATATAACAACAAACAAATATAAAAAAGAAATGAGCAGAATTTTTACGAAACATGTAACACATACAGGTTTTAAGACTTGTATTTTGCACCGACATATATGTATATATATATATATATATATATAAAGTATCCATTTGCACAGTTCCATGACAAAATGTCACGTATAAGTTTTTTGTACCTGAATAATATCCTGGGGAATACACGCACGTGAAATGGGATTAAAGTGTAGTTTCACGCACGTGGGATTAAAGTAGGAACAGTGTGGTTCTTTGAGACCTGATTATAATGAAGATTTTTTCACCCTTTTAGGCCCATATCATACTGCGTTTAATTCGTAAGTGTTCTGACAATACTCGCCACTCTGTCACAAGATTTTAAAGTCGAGAAGAACCGCACATAATTGAAAGTTTCCAAACAATCTGGACATTTCGGAATAGTCTTGAAGCCGGTAGAAAACAGAGAAGATTCGCGATAAAACGTTCCCCATATAAACGGCGACGTCATCACGAAAGTCTTAGAACCGGGGAAAAGATATCTAATTGTGAATTGCGATGGAAAGTGAAGTGAAGCGTAAATAACGTCATTACCAGGGACGAGTGGAACATTCTGGCGAACCCAAAAATAATGCGAATCACAGAATAGTAATTTATATAATGTTTGTGTTCAGTGAATTTTTTTTTTTTTTAAATAGAGATGCGAACACAGAATACACGTCGCATCAATATTCATACTATTTTGCTGGTGTCCTGAAATGGTGCTCGAACCATCAACTAGGCGAGATCACTAGGCGAGCGTCGTGACCACTACACCAACAAGCTACTCAATATAAATATAATAATTATAATTTAAATATAATAATATTCTATATCCGTAGGTGTATAGATAGATAGATAGATTTATTTCAAATTCATAGGTGACATTTTAGTGTTTACAAAAATATATAAGCATTTTTCATTGTTGCTGAGGGTCTTGGCAGCAAAGTCAACACTACATTAATCTGACGCCCTGCCTGCTACACTAGTATTTTACTATATTATAGCAGACTGTTCTTCCTGTAGGTACAGTATATGTGTAAGAATATTTATTATTTATATAAAGCAGTTATTATATGAATAAATCTTAGTGCCAATAAAAAATAAGTATTAATTATAATTAATCATTAAAAAATTTAACAATAGTGTTAATTCTATATTAAAAACTATGATATAGACATAAAAAATGATGTAAGTTGAATGGTGAATAAAAAAATATATAAAATTAGTTGAAAAGATTAAAATATATGTTCATATAGGTACGAGTATTTTTCAAATTTTGGATACATCTTAGCTTTTAAAAGGTTTTGTTCGTGCTTTCTTCCCTTTTCATGGAGCCAGAATTTCACTTTTGAAGAAAAATATGCGAGACTATGGCCACAAGCTTTTAATTTTCTGTTTAGAATGTTAAATGTTTTTGGAGATTGGAAGAGATGAAATCTAATATATAAATATAATAATTGTTACAATATTATTTTGTTTGCTCGTTTGACACTTATATACCAAATCGCTGTGCAGGACATGCGCCATTTTGTAGAAGATCGCATTACACTGATATATTAAATATATGCATATCGCTAGAGTAGGCGCCATTGTAAAAATATGTATACTTTTTGTATATATACATATTTTTACAATGGCGGGTTACAGTGACGGCTGCCAGTTGGAAATTCCTTCCAACCGACCACACTTTATTGGTATAAAGTAACACACGAATATCGAAAATTTAAGAATGAATTTTTTAATTTTTTTATTTTTATTTATTTTATTTTTGAATGTTATGTCATGCCTAAGAGAATTATCACAAATAAAGAATTGAAATTATGTGTCCTGTTGGTTCAGATTACTATCAAGAAAGCGGATGTTGTGTAAGAGTGCCTTTTTGAATGGTGATAGGGTATCTGTAAGAATATCAGCATTAAAATCAATATGTATTGAATGTACTTAGGTTTTCACGGCCGTTCAGAATCTTCTGTGTATAGTTTTCTGGGATATTCTGCCGTGTATATGTGACCTCTCTGGCCAATGTTTCGGATCCCATTGCAGGGTCCATCACATCAGCCCTGATGAAGGACCCTGCAATGGGATCCGAAACGTTGGCCTCTAGGTCACATATACACGGCAGAATATCCCAGAAAACTATATACAGAAGTATTGAATGTACGTCACATTCTTATGATGGGAGAAAAAAAAACAGTATTTTTATGATGCTGACATATTATAGAGTTTCTTATACGTGGTCCAACATACATCTGACATGTTAGTATAATATTATAAAATGTTTTGTAAGTATAATAAAATAATGTATCAAAATAATTCAATAAATATATATTAACTAGCTGTAACCCGTCAAAAATTACGGAAAATTGGTTTGCGTCCTTGTTAAGCTCTATAATATATGTATAGTATCTTTTTGGCGGTCGATATAGAGGCGGCCGTAGCAATATGCGTAGAGCGGCCGGTTCGGGTTTGCTGGCCCGGGATTCGAGCTCCATCTAATTAAATTTAATTTAAATTTAATTAAATTAGATTTAATTAAATTAATTTATTTGTTCTTTTAGCCGCGAATTCGAATGGACGGACAGACAACGAAATTATGTTTAACGAAATTTAACTTATATAAGCAAGCAGATCAATATTTTAATTTTATATATTGCAGATCAAATATTTTGAGAACCAAAAATTAATATGATAATATACAATTTTGGCGCTACAGACAGTCGCCCAATCTACCACATTTAGACTCTATTGAGAGCAAAGCAGAGTCAGTGATGTAAGTGGCAATTCGCACAGTGTCTGTAATTAAGCGGCCGAGTTCGACGTGTGTTTAGTTGTTACATATATTATTATGCAATGGGCATTTGAATAGCTGTTCTCACCGGCCTGCTTACAATATCCAAGGATATTGTTTGGAGAAACACGTACGACCCGATTAGAAAAATCATCTTATTATATGAAAATCATACATCAAGTTCTTAGCTACTATGTCAAAAGTACTAAGTAAATAAGAGCACGTAAATTATACAGTTTGTAGGAAATCAAACTGTATAATTTAAATTTAAAAAATATATATATAATCTATATATAATATCTTAAGTGCGGGAACGTGCAAACAGTACCTTCTCTAAAATAAGCTGTATTTAATGTAACTAGACTTTATCCACAGTAAAATATGTAACTAGTAATATACTAATCACAATTTAGTAGGTATTATCATGATTCATATTTTTATCTAGGTATAATAATATTCTTTTAGATAAATATATGAATTCCCTTTTTTTCCTGAAATGTATAACGGACAGCATGATATGCACACGTCCGTTAAATTTGTACTATTATATATTATTTTCATTAAAAAATTCATAAAAATATTTTATTTTGGAGGTAAATTTATAGAACTTCATTATCACACATATGAAAATAAAAACACATTATTTTTTAGTTCTACGCGTTTAATATTTACTAGCTGTAATTCGTCAAAAATGACGGAACATTGGTTCGCGTCTTTGCTAAGCTCTAGTATATATTTAAAGTATCTTTTTGTCGGTCCACGGAGATTTGGCGGTAGTAACATGCGTTTATGCGGCTGGTTCGGGTTTGCTGGCCCGGGGTTCAATTCTCGGCCGTTTAATTTGGTTTTTTAGCTGTGAATTCGAACGAAACTACATACGTTACACGAAGTTACGGATGGACAGAGACATACAGACGGATGAATAGACGAACAGATAACGTAATTATTATGTTTGATGGGATTAGAACCATGAGGGAATTATCAATCACATATTGATAATCGCCATAAGGCGAAAGGCGGAAAGTAGAACTAAAAAGCAAGTGTGTTTTTATATTGGTATGTGTGAAAAATTTACGTGTTGTGTTATATTTATTTTAGATTAATATTTCTAATTTAACAGAACAATTTGGTCCTTATCTTTTTCGCTCGTCATTTTTCATTCTACAAATCTATTTATGTACAAATAGAGTAATGTTGTTGTGGACATGCAACAGTAAAATAATGTGAGGAAAATGTAAAAGACCGTGCAAGAAAGGTCATGTCCACGAAGAAACCTTTGTCTCGAGAGAAACTCCAAATGTCAAATGCTGAGTCATTCTTATGTTAAATTGTGTGCAAAGGAGATTGAACTTACTATTTTGTGGTTTTACAATTTATTCTCTCGAGATAAGTGTCCATAAAGTCTTATTGGACAGTAGAAAACTGAACCAAAACTCTGCCACTAGGAATATTTTGAGTTTGTCCAAATTTTTCAGAACACAGTGCTGGATTTTGTCACACGGATATAATTAATCATAACGGATATTGCTAAAAAATTCCAATCATAATATATATGTCATTAGTGAGATCTGTGGTTATTTAAGGGGAATCGCTTTGGACGCCGATCGAACTAATGATTATTACAACACGTATACGAAGCAAATTATAAAATTTAAATATATACAACTTCCAAAAAATTTTGATAGACGTGTTATTGTTATTCATGGGTGGAAATGGTGAACATTACATTGTAAAGTGATCAATTAAGCCAGGCTTACGATAGGTCGTAAGTCCTATGAATATCCAAAAGACTTCCATATCTACTTTACCATAAAAAATATAATTTCGTCTCTGTGAGACATCTATAATATACTCTGCCATTATTTCCCACATATTTTAAGGTAAAAAATCTGGTGAAATATAAATTGGTATAAAAATGTCATTTAATGACGACTGTCTTTACACAAAAAAAAATACGCACATATGTAATGAAATAATAAACAAAGCATTGTAAAAGTGTGGTGATTCGTGCCATGACGGAATCTTATAAAGAATAAACATTGGTTATTATCGAACTGACATTTGAAAACCGCTGGTCGCAATGTCTCCCAACATATATTATATCGTTTCATATTTAAAAAAAGCAATGCGGTAGCGTTCGCTGCTGCATAATTTTATATATTTTATATATATACATTTTTTAAATTTGACAGCGCGAAATAAAGTGTATTTTTATCACCAAGAGATTTTATATTATGCGAGAAAAATAATATTTTCATCTTTGGCCCTTACCTCAAAATAAAAGGTGGGCTTACAAAAACCTAAAATAATTGCTGCTCATATTGTAAAATCGCACAATTACAAGTTTTTGTCGAGGTACTTGCATATTTATGCCGAAATTAATACATGGAATGATTAAAATACCTAATGACTTAATTTTTTATGTAAGAATGCCCGTCAATGATGCTACCAGACTTCACAAATAATGACGAGGTATAGAAAGCTTTAAAAGTAGCCTAATTCGCTATGTAACAATGTCCTTCATTAACGCAGATCAGATGGCGCAAATAAGGACGAGGTATAAAAAGCTAAAACAAAAATGCATAATTTTCTATATAACAACGTCCGTCACTAACGCTACCAAGACGCTATGCTAGATGACGCTATTCTCACAGTCTCAACTCGCGACCGAAATATTATGTATACTAATAAAAGTGCATCATTTTTGAAATGGCTATAGCTAGTATATGGAAATGTATCTATTGGGCACCAAGTGAAAAAATAAAAAGAATTAAATAAAACGATTGGCAAGCGTACAAGGAATACGTGTCACACAAATATTCTTAATTAATTTTCAAACTACGCTAAACATTCGTCTTTTAAAAACCCATAAAAATCAAGTTTTTACAATACTCCCTTTCGCTTTGAATCAGGGTTCGTGTCGATACACGCGTCGGGCTAATTATTCATATAGAATGATTCCAATTTGAAAAAAACATTAAAATGTCTAAAAATCCAAAATTATAGTATAATAATTATTTTTTTAAAAACGAAAATTTGTTAGATCATTTTTATCGTCGCCACGAGTCTGCCTGCAAAGTTTCAGCTCGATTTGATCACGGGAAAAGGGTTAAAGGTTTTTTCGTCAGACAAGCAAGCAAGCAGACGCTACGAGTTAAAAGAAAGGGAGTAAAAATAGCACTTACTTGATGTTGCCAACCATTAGATAATTAAACGAGCATCTTAACCCTTGGACCAGCAAGCCGCACATTGGTTTGGTGAGCTCTTGCGTGTGGTCCTTAAGATAGGCGTATTCGTTATCCAGTCATCGGCAATTTGATGTTAAGCTTCCCGCAATATCCTCGTTGACACGTACAATGTCCAGGTAAGTCCTGGTTGAGGTCTGCGGTTGGGGCCGGCGGGTTTCTGCGATCGATAAACCAATCCCAGCTTCCTATCTCGAATTATTTCAATTATGTAAGGCAAAAGCGAGCATTAGCCCATGGGTGATATTGATGAGAAATTATCATATTTGCTCTAAGGCAATAGCATGACATGGTCATAGTAGTCGCAAATGCAGTTGCTTACATTAAAATAATACTGTACCGTGTATAATATTTAAAATAATGATTGCATTTTCAAATCAGGGTTTACTTAATATTATAAAACTTCATATTATAGATTAAAATAATTTGAAATATATGAAAGGTGTACATATGTCTAACAAATTTTTAGATATTAATTGACTATCTCACTAATAGCCAACTACTTTCAAAAAGCCAATTTTACATTTTTTTTCGCGAACTGCAAGATTCAAAAAGCATTTTGAAAATTTTGTTAAATTTCATGTTTAGTTCGACATTATTTAAGAATTTAGGGTCTACATCTAAAAATGTGCGAAGCCGCAAAAGAACGCAATGTCGTAGGAACCAGAACCCGCGTGATACCATAGACAAGAGTAAAGCCAAATAGAAAAGTACCTACATAAGTATTTGTGAAATATTCAGGAGTGACAATTAGTGCGAATTACGATATTGGTGTGAATTAAAGAACGGTGCTCCGATTAAATTTGTGTCCAGTAACTTTGGCGAAAAAATAAAACTAATAAATTTTAAGTGTTTAATTTGCTTGTCACTTCCACTATCCCGTTACAGTATTTAGCGCAAAATGACTACAATTTCATTATTTTGTAAACGCCCTCTTTTTGTAAATAAAAAATATTTATAAAATAAACAAGAAAAATTATCTCTGAAAATTCTAATGAATATTAAAATAAACACAAATTTTAAGCAAAAATAAGTTCATACAAATCTTTTTTCTTACACTCGATAAAACGATAGATACATTATTAATAACTCCTTATAATCATAATTCTTAAGATTCTGCATTTGATTTGCCAAATCGCGAGACATTATCAAAAATTTAATTTGAAATTTACTGACCGTTAAAAATGCCGAAATTAACAGTAAAAAGGGAGGCGTTTAACAGTAAATATCAATTTATATAAAATATTTTACCTTCTCTGAGGGTCATTACTTTTGTATTATATATTCTGAAATCTTACGGTAATCTTTATCGCAATTTTAAAATGCAATAATTAAACTTTGCGAAATTGCTTTAATGGCTCGTATTCACCGAGCGAGAGTCAATTGTCTCTTTTTTGGAGAGTGGATATGAAAAAGAAGTGATTAAGAGAGGAACAAAGAATTAAAGTGGAGTAGCGTTTACTCATAAAAAAATAACTAGCCGTACACCCGTAAAAAATCACGGAACATGAAATGGTTCACGACTTTTGTAGGCCCTAGTATATATAGTATATTTTCTGTCCACGGAGAGGCGGTGGTGGCAATGTCGCTAGGGTGCTACGGTGGCATTAGCGCGTCGGCTGTTCGCGCCCTACTTCCAGCCGTGTAATTTCGTTTTTATTCCCTTTCTTTTAACTCGTAGCGTCTGCTTGCTTGTCTGCCGAAAAAACTTTGGATCGTTTTTTAACCCTATTCGCGTAATCCAATCGAACTGAAACTTTGCAGGCAGACTCGTGGCGACGATAAAAATGATCTAACAAATTTTTCGTTTAAAAAATAATAATTATAGTATAATTTTGAATTTTTCGAAATTTTTTATTACTCCCTTTCGTAGCGTCGCCCCACTCAAGCCCAACGCGTGGGGTAAGCGCCAAACCTGTTACAACTAGTAAATGAGAAAGGGAGTATTTTAAAAACTTGGTTTTTATGGGTTAGTTTTTTTTAGCCGTGAATTTGAACGAAATTACGTACTTTACATACAGACAGACAAACAACGAAATAATTATATTTGATAAAAAATATATATATATTTGTAACCTATAAAAATATATTGTAACCTAAATTTTTTGTAATTTAAAAAAAAAAATCCCTTTTTTTATTTATGACGTGTGGTTGGCATAAAATTTCATCTAGAAGGATGGTGACAATCTCCGCGGATTTTGTAAAATAATGTGGAAATCCTTGGAATGTTCCAGTCGTCTGATCTAGATAACGACATCGTCAGTATTAGCGAAAGTAAATCTGCCTTCGTGATTCTTTGTCGTGTCAAGTCAATTAAACGTTGCGCTGTGCAGAATACTAAATATTACACGGTAATTGAACCCAAAAATATACGCATTTTCAAAATCACGATGAGAATGGAATAATTACGTATTTTCGACTACATTTGGAACTGGCTGATATAGAAAATACCTTGAGCATTTTAATTATGTATTTTTTAGGAAATTTAGGTCATCGTATAAAAAAAACTAAATTTGGAATAATTTGATATGATGATAAAATACATACATACCTACTATGATTTATGTTTCTTAATATGAGTACGAGTAATTATTAGAAAATCAAAAATCAAAAAAAAAAATCAAAAAGGGTCGCTCAGATGGTTTGGGCATGTTGAAAGAATGAATGAGGAAAGAATGGTTAGAAAAATATATAAAGCAAGTGTTGACGGCACTAGAAAGTGAGGACGACTGGGGAAGACGTGACTTGACCAGATTAACCAGATACTGAAGTATAGTCCTATTGGGAGCCTCAACAATCGTCGAGCTTGTATGCGTGTGGTATGTATGAATGTGGATAAGGTGAGAGTCGTGTGATAGGATAGAGGAGCTTACCCTGGCTGGGAAATGGCGTGGTGATAAGTAAGCAATGATGTGTCGAATGTAACTCAATTTAGAATTTTCCTGTGTTCATTTTTCAGCACCCAAATTATTTTGATTGCTTAAAAAATTATAGTATTGTTAAATACTAATAAATAAGCGGAGAAATATCCCAATATTAAAAAATGGTCACAAACTTTTTGAAATTATATAGAATCATTAAGCATACTATTACTACATAAACATCTTATAGACTCAGTGTTAAATACCCTTGTGGTAAAATTATATAAATTCCCTAGTTTAAGAGAATAATGTACCGGTCTGAAGATGACCGTGATTGGCTGAAACCGGTACAGTAAAAAAACAATAAATATTGGAAAAAAGTTCAATAGTGTTTTAATTTAATCATTAACAATAAACTTTACTTACCAGAAGACGTACATAGCAAAAGGGATATACTTATACAAGTACTGTGATTATCATAACATACTGGTGCATTCGCCGTTTCAACTTTTTTTTGTTACTTCTTTTCAAAATTGCTCCCCTGGTCGGAGAAAATTCTGGAAGATTAATTAAGGAAAGTGGTTCGAAAAATCGATAGTTCAACTGTTTCGAGTGGCCGTAAAAATAATAATAGCCAGCATTATCGCTAACTTCGTCGAGTAGTAAGTAATAGGTATAAAAGAAATAAATTCTTTGTAAGAATTTTTCGTAGAAAGTGGCTTAAAATTATTTACTTATGTCATTTTTTCTTATTCTATCATTAATAGTCACGTTTCAACTTTCAAGCACCAGTTTCCCTACCAAGATAATTGAATTGTCTTAAAAGGTTCACATTCGCGATAATAATTATTTTTGAATTCGAATTTATTAAATTCAAATTATATCACGATATAATTAGTAAAATTACTAACAATTGGTAGATGTATACTCTCGATTATACTGGGTCCCATTAAGCGGGTTGCGTATTAACCACAAATGAAATCATCTATAAAATCCACAAATCTGGGCCAGTAAAAGAACAACATCTGATATGATATTTAAAACGTAGGTAATAATTGTTTTTTAGAAGTATAAACGAAAGAAAGAAGAAGAAGAAATGAAGAAGCATAACACTGCTCATTGTACAGAGAATGAAGCCTCGGAAGAGGTGGCAAATTCCCTAGTGGCTTTCAGCCAGTATAAGAAGAAGAAGAAGAAAAATAAGAATTATATTTCGTTTCACTCCATAATATGCATCAACTTAACTAAGTTCTACTACATAACTTGTTATATGCCATAAAATTATCCCGATCGATGATATGTTCGCTTTTTTTAAAAGTTATTATTCTGGTTTTTTCTGGGGAAATTTCCCGTTATTTTGAATTTAATTTTTTTTTGAAATTCACGGAATGCGAATTGTCGCATCGATATATTCTTACTCATTTCAAAATAAGCCAAACACTTGTTCTATGAAAATAAGTCTAACTTGCTGGTGTCTTGGAATGGGACTCGAACCACTGACCACAAGATCACTAGGCGAGCGTTATGATCACTACACCAATCAGCTACCGTTTATCTGGGTCGTTTTCTTTCCTGCCACCCCAAATAACGGGGAGTCTATTCTATCGATGACTAACTTATGCCTGTCATTCGGGATTGACCTTTGCATGAACCTCTGGCTCACACACCAATCAAAAGTTACCGTTTTATTGCATCATAAAAATTAATGAGGGTTGTTTTACTAGATATTCTGGGGAAAATAATGTCTTGAAATTTTTATTCATGATTTCGTTATATTTTTTGTTCAAATATTACGACGTAAACCGTGAAATAAAATAAAGTATTCTTATTCAGACACAAACATTTTGAATTCGTTCGCCAAATTTCATGTCGTTACAGTGCGAAAACCGAGACCAACTCATCGGTAATGATCCGTACACACTTGGCAGTGTGTCACTTATATAAACATTGTCTTTGAATTTTGGAGAGATATCGACAATATGAAGCAATATTTATTTATATGTACTGTCTGCGTGACTCTAGATCCCATACACACGTGCCATTAATATTAAAGTCGATCTCTTATTTTACGCTGTACACCTGGGTATAATTACAACAATATATAACAATTTAACTGATATAAAAACAATGAGAAAATAAGTGTTTGAGAAATGAGTTCTTTTTGTATATATACTTGTAAATATAGATTAAATAATTGTGTTCAGAATCATCAGCGTAGAGTTTTCTGAACTAATTAATAGTGCTGTGTTATGAATAAACTTCAACATAGTGTAAATCAATAACATTAGCCCTGATATTGACCCTGTATTAGAATTCGAAATATTGTTGGCAAGAGAGGTCGAATACGAGCGAAAAAAATTTTTTTAAAAATATTTTTTCGTTAACGTAATGTAATTTTGTTTTCTTAGTTAACTTAGTGATAACTGTCAATTTTCTATCATCATCAGTCATTATAATTAATATAATAAAATTTGATACCTGGTAGGTATGTACCTGAAAAAATCTTGAAGAGTGTTCATGGTGAACGTAAATTTTTACTTTTTCACATTTGAAATGAAGTGCTTTTTTACTTTTAAAAATTTGGCGATCGATTAAAGACCGTCGTGTCTTCTTCATCTTCTTCTTCTATCAAGCTATATATATCAAATTACATAACCATCACGTCTGAGAACGTATAAAATACTAGTTGTTAAGATAACTAAATAATCAAAGTTGATTGATTTTCTGAAGTAAAATTTTTTACATATTGATGGGAAAGTGAGTTTAACAAAACCTATAATTTTCTTCTTTTTTAGCATTCTCAAGAGTAAAAAAACCATGCTTAGATTATTTTATATTATATTGTCCTGATGAAGGTTGAGACCAACCGAAACTAGTTTACAAATATAAAGTAATAAGTGGTTTAAAACTAGGAATTTAATTTTAAATTCATTTAAAATTTTAATATCTTGTCAAGCCACAAAGTATATTCTTGCTTTGAAAATTTCAAAAAAATTTATATTTAGCAAAAAAATTCCGGTTCATTTTTGCGAGCTTTTAATTATTTTATTTGACTGGTATCAACGCGAATGAATTTTAAATGTTATATTTAAGTTTGTTTCACCATACTCCAACGTTTTACAAAAGAGATATCAGAAATATTGAAAAAAATTGAAAATTTGAACGAGCTTATCTCAATTTGATTTTAGGACATTATTGTTTGACATTTTCGATTCATTATTTAGGTAAAATATTACGAAATATATAGCTCTGTTACACTCAATATATAATATATTATATTCTCTATGTATTATTATATATATTCTCTAAGTATATTTAGTAACATTAATATATTGTTATATAAATGCTAATTCAAAGTTCATATTTAGTTTGTGTACACATTATTAGCAAATAATATTTGTTAAGCGGTTTGAATAACGTAGCAATATTCCGCGGTTTCGCATTAGTTATCAGGTAGGTACTCATTACTACGTGTGCAAGATTATGTAGACAAACCTTTGAAACAATCCCTAATATAATAATATCGCAAAGTCAATAAATCATAGGCAAACACGTCGTGTGTTGGCGTCACGACTTCGGGAGACAATCGTTAATACTCTAGACTCGAGGGTACGCAGTTCGTAGCCTGGATAGGATCACAGTTACGTGGATAGATGCCGTTGGTTGCCCCAATTCATTCGGCCGTACTCTCAGTTCCTTGAATGCAAAACACGGAGTATATGCTAAAAGATACATCGATTAATTCAAATTATTTGATAACAATTATTCATTGTAAACTAGTTACAACATTATTTATCAGTTAGATTTATCGACTCACGTACAAAATAAATGTATAAATGTAGATATATAATATGAAAGAGATAAGCTGAGTGTTTATAGACGACGATGTATAATCTTTTATTGACTCTTGATATT
Organism: Agrypnia vestita; assembly: GCA_016648135.1. Lineage (NCBI taxonomy): Eukaryota > Metazoa > Arthropoda > Insecta > Trichoptera > Phryganeidae > Agrypnia > Agrypnia vestita. The sequence goes on along the minus strand of JADDOH010011509.1, from coordinate 16,243 downwards.
ACATTATTCCTAATTGATTAAAAAACAATTAATTAATATTTGTACAAATCATATGACTTTCAATATTGAATTGTTTCTACTTAAATAAAATAAATTAATTTAATATTTTTATAAAAATATTAAGTGATAGACTAGCCAAATGCCTGTGTTTTGAAATTTTCTATGAATAGGTATCATAAACATAAGCAATAGTGATAATATAATGTCATTCAACATAATATTAATAGACATATTAATTGCTTTAAAATGTAATTAGGCTTTCACGGATGTTCAAAAACTTCTGGTTTGAGTTTTCTGGGGTATTCTACCGTATTTTTACGATCTTTCTGATCGACGTTCCGCATCCTATTGCAGGGGCTATTATAAGGGCTGATATGTTGTAGACAACAACACGAGAAACAACACGGTGGAATCACAGGAGAATACTCAAATTAAAAAAGAATTGTGAAAACTCAAACCAAATGATATTAATTGAGTCTTTCCAAAAAAAATGTATTAAAAATGAAATAAGAGATTCTTTTCATAAAATTCCAATAAATTTCTGTGCGTTGCACGAATCTAAATTACATAATTATGAATAAATTATATATCATAGTATTGTTTGCTAATTTACTTTGAAAGATATATACCTATGATCCTTTTCTAATCAATATAATTTCTTTCTAAGTAAAGACATGTCTGATATTTGAACATTGTAATGCTGGTATATTATAGGCAGACGCGTGCAATAAGAACATTGAAGCATGACTTTTACAAAAACATATATTTGGGAAAATATATTGAAATTAAATATTTATCTAATATAATATGAAATATTAAAATATAAATAAAATTATAATTATTGTGATAGGAGTATTAAGTGATATAACTTTTATTTCGTTTTTTTTTTTAAATATATGCTCAGGAAAAGTCATCAATGTTCTTAAAGCATGCTCCTGAATTGGTTAGGTAATTTCTTATTATTACATTTTTTACAGAAACCATTGAATATACACCTTTTGCGCCCATCCGATATGAATTCTTAAAATTAAAAATATAATTAATCAAATTTTACATGAACGTAAAAACAAATTTTCTTAAAAAAGTTTTTCGTTAAAAAAGCGTAAATTTAAATAAATTATAATAAAAATTGGATTCTTGCTTTTCTATGCAATGCCTACTACAGATGCCAGTCCTGAACCCATAAGCTATCTGCAGTGGCTGTACCATTATTTGGTTAATGAATTTTTGACTTTCTTTTTCCCTGAACTACATTTTCTCATGAAACTCATCAGAATCTTCGTATTTCAATATTATATAATATTTTTTTGATATATTAGAAAAATAATATGGAACAATGCATTCACCTTGTTAAATAATAACAATTTATATTTGCACTAACATTTCAAAAAATAATTATTTTTTAATTTTTTTTCAGTTTGTTAAAGAATAAGAATTAGGCTGTAAATAATAAATTAATTTAAACTTTATGTTATATTCCAATTTTTGATTCCTATATTTAATTTTTTGCGTATATTTATGCAGTTTTTTTTTCCATAATTAATATAAACTATATTAAATATGAAAAAATAATAATATAGTCTGTAAAAGTTTTCACTATTGTATGACACTTTTTTTCTATACTTATTCTGCTTAATTTTACTTGAATCGAATTTGAACACATTTTTTATCCTAAAGCTTTATAATGTATATAAATTGCTATAAATTATATGCATTTTAATGTTTTTATCATTTTTTCTCGGTGTAAAGTAATGTTTTCCAAGTGTAATATATATATTTGTATATTTTTTTAAATTGTTCAACAATTTTTACAAATGAATATTAACAATATTTTACACTTAACACATAGGTATGAATATGATTACTTAATAATATTTTTATGGTTTATATGTTTTAAAATGTAAATAGTCTCCTATTTATAAAACATTAATTTTTAACATGTGTGCTGTAAACAAATTTTTAGATTTCATTAATAAAAATAATTGCATAATTTAAAAAAATACATGTATATACCAGTAAGTATATAACACGTAAGGTAATATTTTGCATGAATCATTATTGAAGGAGAAACAGGATTTATTTTTAATTATATCTTTAATTATTCATTTATTTTCGATGCCGAAATAAACTTGTATAGAATACTTTTTAAATTGTAAATAAGCATCTTGTATGTGGTTAATTGAATTGATAGTGTCTGAGATTTCGGTAATACTTGGCATTATTGGTGTGGGATTTCTCCCTAAGGTGGGAAAGTGATTGTGTCAGGGGAGTAGTTGATTACATCTGCGATAAGATGAAGTATTTACCTTCGGTGTAATGGTTTCAAATTGGGTCCTTGGAATAACAAGGTATCATCCGATATATCGAGCTTAAAATTTTGGTATATTCACTTTTTCATTTCTTCAGTCGTAGTATTGTTCATCGCCAGGAGGTAAAATTTGTGATCTCACTGGCATGTAATATAATATAAATCTTACACTTTATTTGTATCCAAATCCACGGTTGTAGTTGTGAAAAATATTACATGTTTTTATAAAATATAATTGGCCTCCAGTTACCTTCCATTGCCTCTTTACATCAACTTGTGTTTAGCAGGCGGTTTAAGTGAGAACATTGAAGCGTGGCTTTTACGTAAACATATACGGTGTGCAGAAAGAGCTTCCCCTTGGAGCTGATGTGACCACAATCGTGATAGATTCTGGATTTAAATTTGAGAATATTATAAATTTCGATAGCCCATATTGAAGTACGGAAGTATACATTGATACTTGTCGAAGGAATGATAAAGACAAGAATGGTTAAAATCAGTTGAATATATGGAGTTACGAATAAGGAACTTATTCTTCGAATGAATAAAAAAATGGATACCTGTACTTATATAAGCGCGTTAGAAGTTATACTTCTTTGGCATAAATAAAAAATATGTTCTGTATTGTATAGCTTGCGTTGGAATATAGCTGGTTAAATGCGTACGCGCATTCTGTCTAGCTTTGTTCCAGCTCTAGGTATACAACAAAAACTAGAATTTTCAACAATGTCTGGTCTGGAAAGAGAGAGTGAATGTATGAAATAAATAAATGAACTAATGAAAATGAAATGTAAGCACTCAAATATTATGAAAAATTCATCACCAAATGGAAAATAAACAACAATAACAACTTTCATTACAGCATTTTATTTATAACAGCGGCAGCGCCTGGAACATATGCAATTTTCGTAACACTATTTTTAAATGACATTATGTCGTAATTTCTAAAGATTTCCAATCGGTTTAATTACTCGAAAAAACGCAATATTAACTATTGATTGGTGGGTCGTGATTTCATTGTGTAAAAATATTCCATTGTATAAAATTTTACTCATAACCCGCCTAAGAAAAAAATTAAAGCACCTAGAAGTAACACATCCTGCATCTGAAGGAAAATGCTGAAGGTATTGTCAGGCAATAGTTTTCTAGTGTTGAGTCTTTTTAAAAGTACGATGATAGCCACAGTCGACGCCTAATGAACGGATAAGGAAAAAAGAATAAGAACCTAGAACCTTCCCTACAGATTTACATTTTAAAGAAATTAATGTTCCAATATTAGACAAATTATACAAAAACACTTTAATATTACAAATATACAAACAGACATTCATTCAACAAAATATAAATACACCACAAACTCATAATTCTCTTATTCAAAGCCAAAGAGCGCAAATAATACGATGTTTAAACATTCCCAAATAAAACAAAATAGCCACCCTACACCATTACACTTATATAGGTGTTAATATTTTCAATAATTTAACAATGAATATCAGAACTGAAGAACAATATACAAAATTCTTACTTAGAATTTAAAAAAAAATCTTACTCAGAAAATAATTTGTATACTTGATTCAGTAATATTTATTTAATGATGTTTATATTTCTCTACACTGTTCCATTTATTGACTTATACATTCCATGCTCTATCATTATGCATCATGTACTCCTAATCCCAAACATAAGTTTTAACTTTTCTGGGGACACTTAAACAAGTATAAAAAAATGTAATATTCACTGTCACTATAACATGTATTTATTTTATTTTCAATAAAGAATTTAAAAAAATCTTTTCCCTTATTTCTTTCACTATTACACAGAAACAATGTGCAATATGGTGAAGGAAATAAGGGAAAAGCGTTCTGTATCCTAATATGTAAAACATATGTATAACGCAGAGAGGAAGAACATTGTAATACATATAAAATAAATATAAAAATCATTGTAGCGTACGTAAAATTGGGGTTTATTTTGGAACACAAAGCACTTTGCTCGTACGAGCATAATAACAGACCTCGTTATAAAAGTTCAGCGATGAAGACTTCCTGGTAAAATTTCGTGGTCGCTTAACTTCTGGTAAGGTTACTTTCTCTCGGAACTGCCGCGCAGTCGCATACACCACTGCTCAACGGCAGGGGTTAACTCTAATAGGAATAGTGTTACATTAACAAAATTAATTACTATCTACATATTATATAATATTTATTTAGTTATTGTTATTTATCTGTAAGTTCTTATTTCTTTATAAATTTGTTATTATGTATTTCTTCTTAATTAAAGTTAATTTCTTTATAAATTTACTAGTCTCTCATTACTCCCTTTATATTAACTCGTGACGTCTGCTTGCTTGCTTGCCGGCCTGCCGTCGAAAAAACTTTGGATCGATTTTTGACCCTTTTCCCGTGATCCAATCGAGCTGAAACTTTGCAAGCAGACTCGTGGCGACGATCAAGTAGATCTGTCAAATTTTTGTTAAAAAATAATATTAATTATAGTATAATTTTGGATTTTTCAAATTTTTAATAGTTTTTTCAAATTGGAATCATTACAAAAGTTTGATTAATAGCAACGGCTGCCCGATAACGTCGCGGAATATTTTCTAAATTTGAATTACTCCGTCGGTATACATAATAGGTACTTCACTACGAATTTCGTAAATCTAAATTGACTGACAAATGTTTTTAGAATTTAATCTTCAAAGCATGAAGTTTCTTATCAAAGCTCAAAACATCTGACATTTTAGAAATATATTAAATTACTGTAAGTTTAGTGTTATGTTACATGTTTTAATTCGTCTTTAATTGTTGTTATATTTTACAAAGAAAGGGAGTATAATAAAAACTTGGATTTTATGGGTTACTTTTTATTTTATTTTATTTTATTTTATTAGAGAAGCTAACAAAATAATGGGTACATGATACATAAATAATAAGACTTTGCCTATTATCCTAATTATAAGTATCTTCGACCTGCTCTAGAAAAAATTCTAGCATGAACATGTAAAAATACGAAACTAAATAATTGGTTATTAACTAAATAAATGTAAGACATTGTTCTCATTAAAAAAAATTGCCTGTACTCCTGCTTCTCATACATAAATTTTTTACTTAATGCGGCAGTAACAACAAAAGAGAAACCTAATTTAATATTTTTATACATGTAAATTAATATTTCTTGTAGGTATCACGATTTTGTTTTATTTGAATAAATAAAAAATAAATGTCCATAGGTTATTTGCGTTGGAACCATCTCTCATTGAAATAAAAACGTTTATTAGTTTATTTTGGGGCTAATTTAAATATAAAGATTCATCCTTAAACATTCAGTACTATATTGATTTAAAATATTTTTGAGAAAACTATCTAGAAAGCACAGAGCTTAAAATTATACAGAGATGAACTAAACCCCATCTTTAGGTGAGGGGATTGAGTCGTAGTGGAAGTATGTCCCTCGCGCGTATATTTAAGATGCATTTGATCGAACTTTTTTCATTTTGGGAGTGGAAGATCACTTTAGCACAGTTTTTATTCGGATACATCGTGGGATTCACAAATCCACGACTGCAACCACTACAGAGCGCCATCCATCTTTTGCGCTGCAATTGTGCTGAGCACACGCTAACCTTCTGCAGGTTTGTCTTGACAAATATTCTTTCACTTTCGTTTTGATCTTCTCATTGGCCTTGATCCCGTTGACTTATTTATTTATTTATTTCCGCCCATTGCAGATTATGGAGATTCCCAATGTTTCAAGTTCTTTAACCAACTACACTCTCTGGTTCGGTTGTCACGAATTGGGTCGTAAATCTTGTGACCAATAAATAAATTTAAAAAAAAACTTTTCATCGATAAAATTTAAGATGCAAGTCTATGCAAGATTTACATATTTAAGAATTGAACGTGCAGTAAATTATCGTTTCTATATGTTAACATATGCATATTATATACAACTTCATTCACAACACATACTTAGTCCCCATCTACCGTCCCTGTTATTAAACTTAAACACCCGCCTCGAAAGACTTTGTAAGCATTAATTTGCAGGAATAATGCTTCTTACTAGAAACTCTCTACCGAAACAACGTATTTATTTATGCAAAGAAAGATATAAATGAGAATGTTTTTAAAATAAATACGATCTGCAATATTCATCGTAATCATCATCATCAACCACTCGACAGTATTCTGAAAATAGCAATATTGCTATTTTTGTATCTTGATAGATATTCTATAACATTGTGATGCCGTCAATGTTGACGTTTTAAGTTTGACAGGTTCGAAAATAATGAATTCGATTAATCAGAAAGCTTAGTTATTCACAATTTGTGATTAACTCAAAGACGTTTTAAGACCATCTGCCGGGGTCAATAACGACCTGTTGACGGTCTGTTTGTTAGAAATAAAGTATAATTAAATAAATAAATATAAACATATAAATATACAATATAGTACGGGTTACTCTATGTCATCAGGTAAGAATATTGGGTAATGCGTACTTCAAATTATTTTCAATGCACGCTTTCTACATATATGCTTACTATGGCTGTGAACATAAACTCTCAACAAAAGGTCCAAAAACTTACCGTAAAGGGATATGGAAAAATATAAGTAGGGCATCACATGAACGAATAGGAAAGAGAAGAGGAACCCACCCCACACCTATAGCCGTTCTATGAGAAATAACTTCCATATCGGCCCTAGACTTTCGCCATCCATATTCGGCATTTTTTAAATGCTAAGGCCTCCGTGCTCACCGTCCCGCTGAACTCATGAATGTGAGTGAGACAGGGAGGCGTCCACACAAAAACCTCTTCTTCTCCGTCTTCGAGGTGAAGCGCAGGGACAAATAAGAATTGGAACATACTATAGGAATAGGAAAAGAAGAGTAGTCGATATATACAATTCGTCAAGAAAATGAATTGGCAATGGGTAGGTCAAACGTCGTTGGACAAACGCAGTCATCCCGAGGGGAATCAAGAAAACTCGCTGGCTTGGTAAATTTATAATATTTCGTGGAAATACATCAGAAGCCAATAACAACGAAAAGAGAAAAGAAGGAGACATTTTTTTTGTTGTATTGCATACAGTTTATTGCAATTTTTATTATGATTTTTTTTAGTCTATTAAAACAATAAAATAAATAACTTATATAATTGTGTTATACATAGCACCTCTCGATTTAAGAGCATTGCTTTTGTACTGGGACGAGGTACTTTGCATTGTTACATATAATTATTTTACATTATATTATATATATGGGATGGAGTAGTGGAGTGCAATGTTTTTGATTTTGAGGGTAATGGTGTCTAGTTATTTTTATTGAGATGTTCTCTTAATTTGTTTTTAATTGTTTTGTATATTTTTTATTTTCATTGGAAGATTGTTAAAAAATTTTATGCCTGAGTATATGAAATATATTAAAAAAATTTTTTATTGCATTTTGGGATTTTAAAGTTGTCTTGTAATCGTGATGATGTATTTTTTTAGAATTTTGTATGTTCGTTTTCTTTGATGAGTTGCATAATTGATATTTTTTGTATATAGTTTCTACCTTTGTGAAGACCTATGTATGATGATGTATGAATTCAATAAAAACTAAATTGATTAGTTATCAAACTAGTGCATAGAAAGTGTACGACTTTAGAAATCTGTTTTGTGTAAGACGGAAATAATTCGTAATAATTTTTTATTTTTTCGCAATCGCTAATTTTATCTCCGTGACTAAAAGCCTAAATTATAACATTGAAAATGATTCGTAAATTCCTTTTCACTTTTTCGCCTTTTCACCGGATGATCCGGAGAAAAAATTGAAACAAAAAGCTATGGCGCAAACAATCGTTGGGTTATGATCCTATTTCTTTATTGTGCACTTTCGATTTCTTCGCGTCATGCACGACGTCGCGTCTGTTCGCCTGTTGCGAATTTGTAGTTTTCCAATCGGACTTTTATTACAAATATCTGCAGATATTATTGTGTGTAATTGTCAAATAAGAACAAAACGTCTCAATTATCGTAGAATGCAGACCTTATCTTGCCCAGGAGTCTCCCTTCATTACCTGCGGTCATTGTGAAAGTCGGATCCAAAAATCGTAAAAAATATGCTCCTTTCGTGCAAATGTATAGGTTTATATTATTTTGTACATGCAGGGTATAACAGAGCTAGTTCACAGTATTTAACAGATAGATTCCTGTTAAAATCATGGGTCTAAAATGTTTAGGCAACAATGCTCTAATACCAATAGTTATGCAGATAAACGTCCTCAATGGTTGCTTTTTTCTTCTTCAAGATTTCTGATTTATCTTCTGCAAAACTTTGCACTTTCATGAAAGTAACTGAAATAAAATATTAAAAATTCATTGACCTTTTTCAAGGTATTAATAATTTTATTTGACTATACAAATCATACATCATGAATCTTCTCATGCATGCTCTTCAGTTGTTAAAGCTACTAAAAGAGCCATTCTCCAATATTTGGTTTATCTGATCATTCCAGGTGTATCGCGGATGTCCTTTGTAACTGCTGCCTTCAACACTCGCTTCATATCTTATCATATATTATAATGAGAAAGTAAATTGAATGCGATAGAAATACGGTCGCTTGGATGCGTGTGTAAAAATTGTGTTTGGTATAGTGAGAAAGAAACAAATTAGAGGTGAATATCTATAATACCTACTAGCTGGTAGTGTAGTTAATAGAATTAAGAACAAAAACACCACTGTTATAAATGTTTCATAGAGAAAAAGCTTTTTTATATTTCGAAAATAGGTATGGAAGTCCTTTTGGGTGTTCATAGGGCTTACGACCTATCGTACGGCTGGCTGATCACTTTACCAAATGTACCGTTCACCAATTCCACACATGATAGACTACATCTATCGAATTTCTGAAAGTTGTATATATGTTTAATCTGCAAACCTTGTTGCATATGTGAGTTGTATTTTACTTCCGCCACCTGTGGTTAAAATTTGTCATTTTCAGAAACTAGTACAGATGTCGGCCTTGATAATGAGATATCTGTATTTTATTAGAGTTTTTAAAGTAATATTCTTTTTATATGTACATATATGGCATTCTTTAGAATTATTTACATTATACTAGAATACTCCTGAAAATTATTAAAAATTTTAAAATTACTTTTTTTTAAAATTATTTATATATTTTTAAAATTATTAGTTTTTATATATTAAGAATATTTTGAATATGTTATATGGGATTTTATTCCTATGATAATAATCCATACATCATCGATCACGATATATAACGTCTAATATAGATATCTCATAACGACTTCCATACCTACTTTCCCATACAAAATCTCGTTCTCTTCCATACCTACTTTCCCATACAATACCTACTTTCCCATACTTTCCCATACAAAAAAAAAATAGGTTTGTCTCTACGAGACAAACCTATTTTTTGATTTATTAATAATGATCTCCCCTTGGGGGTGAAATCCAGTATTCAGTTTTTGAAAAAAAAAATTTGAACATATTCCAAATTTTCTGAATATATACGAATGTGCTTGAAGCAAAATTGATGCGCCAGAATAGGAGAATGTGGCGTTCTATTATACTAACTGTTAGTTAGTTCAGTAAAAAGTCGAGAGCGAGTAGAGAGCGAAACTTTTTTGGTAGTCTACTGAAACGAGCCTCCTATAACCCTATTTTCATAGGGTGCTTACTTACCTTAGTTGCAAATTAAAAAGAACATCAAAGTGGCACGTGTTCCGTGTACTATCTACTTAATAAAAAAACGCAACTCTTATTAAAAAAATATAATGTTTATTTGTATATTTAATGGATGTGATCACCTTGATAGTGAGTAGGTACTTACTGTTAGTCTCAACCCGGTCTCCCATATCCTCCGGGCAAGGGATAGACTTCCGCTCAATCTCACTTGACGCAAGGCATCGACGAGACGCTGAACCAAATAGCTATTGACCAATCAATAGAGCCCCGGGTCAGACACACGTCCAATGGAAGGACTCGGGCGCATGTGATTAGCCGCACCGCGCTGGAGTGATTGACTGCGACTGCAATTGATCGGTCGTAATTGGGATTCGAACTTAATAGAAAATAATCGGAGCCGCATCTGTTCAGTGAAAGCTTCTCACTATCACTCGTTTTATGGAGAAAGTGAAAATCGTCCACAGGAATGTTGGGAAGTCTTGGTTTTTCTAATCCCCAATAATAATAATTTCGAATGTCCGTGCGTAACTTTCTATCCAATGGCTGATCTCATTCCGTTTTCAAAATTAAATAAACTGAAAACATTCACTTATTGCTTTTTTAATTAAATACTTTTTAAATTAAATTATTGAATGAACAAAGTAACTTAACACGAATTAAACTAATACACTATCTTTTAATCTACACTATTTCGCAATATATCATTCATATATCAACTCGCTGTTTTCGCTGGGTAACACGTATTTATTGCATGTAGAATATTCAGTTCTCGTACATAGAAGTTGCTCTGGTTTATTTCGTACTCCGCTCGATTATTTCGCTTTATTTATCGCTTCGATTCGCGAGGCGACGGCCGCCTTGTACGTTGCCTCGCGGCTCGCGGCCGACTTAGCACCGAATGAACTGTCAAAACATGGCACTCTGCCCTGCGCCGTGGCGTAGTTCCGTATTTTATACCCAAATGCTGGTATTTTTGAATTTTATAGATTATTCTAGTATTTTGGAGAAGGATCTCGTCGCTTCTTGGGTATTCCAGTCGTTTGTAGACCTTCCTCAAATGTTAAAAAAGCTAATTATAGAGTGTAGTAGTGTGTTTCAGAATGAAAGTGGAAGGTCTAAGGCCCGGTTGTTTCAAGTTCGATCAAAGTAAGCGTTCTTTTAAAGCATAGATTTTTACGTTCTCCACCAATCAGACGATCCGTTTTCGTAAAAATCTATGCTTTGATCGACCGCTTACTTTGATCCAACTTGAAACAACCGGCCCTTAGAGATTTCGATGCTATTGTCGTAATCGATATATTGCGAGGGATTCTGTATGTTTGCCATTTCTTTACAATACTAACCCATATACCATATTCATGAAAATTTAATTTTTTACCAGATATAACCCGTCAAAAATGACATATTTTTACTTTAATATATATAAGATAGATTTATATATTATTTATATATATATATAGTAGTAAGTAATGTTGCTTGAGGTTCGCGTGAGATTGTATGCAACAAAAGGAACTTTGGACTCCCTCGCGTTTTCTGTAAATGGTCTCGTGAGAAGACCAAGGCCGACGTTCGACACGGTAGCGCACAATGGCACGTGATACCGTGTCGAAAAACGTCGGCCTTGGTCTTCTCACGGAGACATTTACAGAAAACGCGAGGGAGTCCAGAAGTTCTTTTGTTGCATATATATATATATATATATATTATATAATATATATATATATATATATATTAGATATATATGTTGCCAGTTAAGGCTGTGAAAACAGCGCTATCTAGAGTAGCGTAGTGTCTTGATAACATTAGTGAAGAATATTATTAAATGGAGATTTATACCTCATTATTATTTGAGCCATCTGGTAGCATTAGTGATGGACATGGTTACATAGAGGATTGTATATTTTGATTAATGATTAATACAAATGACAAATAAAAAAATCTAAAAATCTAAAGAGTATTTTATTAAAAAACGTAAAGTTAATAGTTTCATTTTATTTGATAACCATTTTGGAATCATACTTATTTTGAAAACGAAAGTAAATTGTTATAAATTCGAGGAAGTTACGGACGGATAGACAACGAAATTATTATAATCGAATGTGTTACAAAACAAACATGAATACTTTTTGAAATAATAGTTTTATTGTTATTCATTTTTTTATTCATATATTATATTGGTTACAGAATGTGTTACTTATGATACGTATGGGTTTAATATATTTTGGTTTTTCGCCTTACCTTTCCGAAAAAGAGGCAAGCTCTAACAATACAAAAATATAACGATATAACAATAAATCAAAATACAATAAAGCTATTATTTTGAAAAATATTCATGTTTGTTTTGTAACACATTCAATATTAATTATTTCGTTGTCTGTCTGTCCACAAGTAACATCGTAGAATTTATACCAATTTAATTTCATTTTCAAAAAAAGTATGATTTCAAAACTGTTCTTAAATAAAATGAAAACATTTACTTAATGCTTTTTTTTTAAATAAAATACTCTGTATTAGATTTTTTAAATATTTTTGTTAAATAAAAATTTAATCTAATAAGTGTATCCATTACTACATTACATATGTCATTGGTACTAATCATTAATCAAAATATACACACTACACGTATGCAATTTTTAAACATTTTCTTACATTTACATCCAGCAGAATTTGGTTGGCGTCATTTGACTGTGAAAGCAGATAGAACATTTGACCTCAGACGTACTAAGGGGGGCGTCTCCGCTAATTACCGTGAGATATTGTGTCTGGCTTTGGAATATAGTCTCACAAGTTCTGGGTCTCGGAAACTGGGAGTACCCGCGGTTTGCAATATTTGCTCTGGAAATACAATGGTGTATATTACAACTACCTTGTACCGCGGTATGTAAATCACACAAGATTTACACGTATATGTAAAAGTATAGTGGTGGTACAGGTCGATTTTTTACCCATGTCACTGTACAGTTGGCCACTGATGAAACTGTTGCTAGTATATGTATATTACAATATAATAGTATACATACATTTTGTTAAATATTTAATTGTTTTAGGGATATGGAAAGAAATAATATTAGTTATGTCTTAATAATAATAATAATAATGACACTGCCGATGCCCATTATCAGCTGAAATTATTAGGTAAAGAAAATAAGTTTTGGTTAAAAAGGAACATATATTTTGTATTATATTATATTATTTAACACTTTTATTTATAATTATAATTATAATTATTTTTACCAATATTTATTTACCTTATTTTATATTTTTTTATTAACTTACATCTTATTTATGTAAATCTTATCTATTTATCGACAATATTTAAGAAATTAATTAATTCTATACAGTATTTTGTTCTCATTTTGTTGTTAAGCTTCTCATCTAAGCACAGGTTCATCCTAGTAATGTGATGATCCAGATAGATAGTGGGCCCTAATCAAATCGAGCAGACTGTATTTAATGTCGAAATGATGTTCAATTAATATTATAAAGCATTTTATTGTATTTCAATATAAATCGTTCTCCTGGTCACGGTAAGCACTGTGATGTACCAGCTAGATAGTAGATAGAGTGGTCCTTAACTGACGGTATTAACGATGAATTTTGTATTAATAATTTATTTAAAAGGCCGTTGCTTAATCGCCGCGAGTTGATATTTAATTTTTAGCTATTATGTTCAATTGATTTGCCAACTCCTGGCCGCGGCTAACAATGTGATGAATCCTATGGGGTGACCCGTCAAAAATACGTCATGGAAAATAATATTAAATAATATAAATTTCATTGCAATGAATAAAGTCATTTGCCGTATGATGTTAGCGAAAATAGTTGTATGGCGCGGGTGGCAACGGCTGAGGTCGACAGATACGCTGTAACTATAAAAGGATCGCGGAATAAAATATTATACCTTCTTGAAATATTATAAATAATGTATTCTATACAATATTAATACTCTGCCTGTGCTAACTATACATTTAACTAAAATATATATTATTAACTGGAAATAATTATTCTGTGAAAATTGCGCTTTTGAATGCAATATTAACTAAAAATATTAACTAACATCTTGGGTTCGCAGACGAAATCGATAATACCTAATGCCCTTTGCATTTACTAAGTATATTACCTAAATAGCCACAGCTATACCATCCTGTCCGTCAGGGACGAAACATAAAACACAGTTATATTCCTAAAAGTGCTACCTCTTACGCGACAAAAATACCTATTGCAGTCGGGCTATGAATATGAACTATTTCCGCCTCATAATGGCGCCTGGAACCAATACTAAAAACCTCACTAGAAATAATAAATGCGACTAAATCTCGATAAATACAATATATACTATTCGTAATACGTCGTTGAATTGGCACATGATTCGTCTAATGGATGAAGGACCCCGTTGTGTATCGTAATAACTTCAAATTCTTTTATAGGAGCAGTGTGGAAACAATTGCATAATATTACGTAATAAAACATCTAACGAACCTAATAATCTATACATTTATGTTACAATACAATAAAATACTAGAAAGAATTCATTTATTAGAAATAAAACATTTTCGATTTGAGACAAACCAGTAAAATCGTTCGAACGGCGCAAAGGGAAAAATTCACACATATTAAATAACACTGAAATTAATAATTATAAACACTTTGTATTAGCATATTCTTACCTTGAATGGTGTCGTCTTAGACGTGTATGAACCTGTTCATATTAATTCCTGGGGAAAATAATACATATATTTGCTATCTACGAAATAAGACATTTTTGAAACGAAACTTCTTTATAAATAAGTAGATAAGGTCTCGGGGATGGTTTGTTCGAAAGGATTCTACAACAGCCCGTGAGTTTATATGAAATAATAGTTTCTTTGAATGCTAAATTTTGGTTTTTTAAAACCCTCAGCATCTCTGCTGAGAGGGGTTGAGGCTCCGCGCCCGCCTAAACCCGGTGACCAACTTCCTAAGTGACTAAATGGCCCCCCTTGTTCCTCCGGAACTTACTGCATCCCGAGACTCTATCTCTTCTTTACGAGATGTGATCCCGTGACGCCCCTCTTTTAGGCTTATAATTGAGAAGGCCGTACTCTTTTGTTACGAGTTTCTGATGATGTGTGTTGTCTTGAGGCGCCTTTCTTTTAGGCCGGTGTTTGAAGAATCATGTACTCTTTTGGTACGAATTGATGACGACATTAGCCTCCTTTGCGAGCATAGTCAGCGATGTTACAAATTATTGTGCAATCTCATTATGCCTTTTCAGAACGGCGTCCCACGATTCTGCATCTTGCAACATTTACTTTGGACAAATGTTAGAGTGTTAGTAACATATTTATAATATCCCAGCTATTCCATATGAGTGAATGATTTTATATTTATTCTGGCCCTGTCTTTCTTACAGAGGACGAAATAGAAGTTAACGTTTTCTATCAAGGTTTTACAGCATTCAGGCATGAAAATCCTTCCAAAGACAAAGGGAACCTTTTTGTTGGTTTAAGTAGTTTGCGCCAGATGAGGTTAGGTGGTCGGTTTATTGACGACCCCGAGCAACAAGGAGGACCCCGCCTTTAAGGGGACCTGCAGGGGCTTGTGCGGGTTCCACGCCCAAGTGCCGGCAATCATCCACCCCTCAGCCAGCTAGGCTAACACAAACCAGATATCCCCAATCTTTAGTTAGATCTCCCCATTCTGTCCTTTACTCGTCATTCTGAAGCTACTTGTTAAGCTAGATGTACCGAGGTACTCAAATCACAAAGAGTTAACTGAAGACCGGATTGCGCAATACTTATGCAATACAGTAATTATTATAATGCTACTAAGTAATTCATATAGAAATCCGTGTATTCAAATTTTAGCATAAACGGTATGAAATTCGCTTTGCATAAAAATACACCCGTTTGGAACGGAATTCTTGTACGATTTGAACCAATATCACACAAGCAATCGTGATATTTAATTACACATAATTATTCCGAACTCAAATATTCCCAAAATAAATACATTTCGATAGTGAAAATAATTAACCGTAATAGATAATATGAATATGATCCTTATCTGTTACTCTTTGTGGCGGAATCCTCCTTCTGGTGCTGCGGGATGGTGGAATCTCTATACTTCGCCGCTGCAAGACCCGCTTTCTCTCAAGCTGGCAGCTCCTTTGCTCGCAACTGATGATCTGGAACTCGGGGCTCCGTCGGTAGTCGGTTGGGCAGCGCTCCCGCTCGCAAGTCTGGTCTCGAACTGAAGGGGGCTGAG